>JBBPBX010000241.1:132677-143267 GCA_038048925.1 Garcialebias charrua
AAGGTCAAGAAAGGCGTCTCAAATTTTGAAAACTCTTGCCTTTCCGAGTTAGACCTCAAACAGCAAATTTGTAAGAACTGACCTAAACCCTCCTACAGCTACACCTACAACAGTGCGGGCCAACTATACTACACGACCTGCAACCAAATATTTAATATGAAGTTTGGATTTGCCAGCCACATACGAGCACATGCGAGAAGCTATAGGGCCGCCATAGTCGGACACAATGCAGGCAACATCATTTTAGATGCACTGAGTGCAAATTGAGACACACTGAAGTCCGGTAAAATTCACATGGTCTAACATAAGGAAGTGGATGTGAACTTGACAGTTCTTTATGCTTTTAATTGTACTAAACATCTTTTGAATAGTCACAATTTAAACCAGATGTTCCACTGGGTTGTCTCCTGCCTGCTTTGCTGCTTGAAAATATATATTTTCATCCAAACTTTACGTCACAGGCAGCTTTCAAAAAGTAAAGCCAATTCAAATTAATAATGCATTTTTAGATATCATGAGTATTAAAGATGAACCATTTTGATGATATGGACGCATTTAAATTAGACTTTTTTTAGTCTCGGTTACAGCATAGAGTTACAAACCATTTTGTTTAAACCTGTTTTTATATTTTAATATATTAAAATATGCAACTGCTCCTAAAATCTATTTATTCTCTGTTGATAACCATAGGTAACAAAAATTCTTATAAAAATGTTACATTCTTTTACTAACCTTGGCGTTTTGCTGTGGTGTATTTGATTTGTGTTTTGAAAAAAATTAAATCACAGAAAACTCATTCAAAGTAAGTTAAAAGTATTCCAGGCCTAAATGAAAAATAAGTGACTGTTGGTAATATTTATTAATGTGACGCAGAAGCTTTTTGCTGAATATTATTTTATCTATTAGCTGATTTTTCTGCAAGAGAACAACATTAAACTTGATTATTCCAAAATTGTCTCCCTTTTTGAAAGCCTAAATTTGCTGGTGACATTGAAACATTTTATGAATTTGGAGGTTTATTGTAGCTGCCATAAAATCAGTATATTCAACTAATAATTGTATTGAGGAAGACTAATATACATAAGAAATGTGATTGCATCATCTTCAGTGCTTGGATTTAATTAGAAGAGAAAATGAAATAAAAAGGCATACATAAACAATAAACTATAAATTAACTTCAAAATATTGTCAGTTCTCTCTGGATGCTTTTTTTCTTTTATACATTAAAAGAGAGTTTCTTAATTTGAAACCAAAGTTTAGATTTAATTATCTTGATTTTTCCTATTTTATAAGAGAATCATAACTTTTTTTTATAACATCTGATAGTCTTAGCCCAGGCAGGATAAGATATTTGGCAGGAAACTGAATTACAAAAGGTGATTAATATGTTCTTGCACTGCAGCATTCCTGTTGATTTAAATGTCTTGTTATGTGTGTTGAAGGGAAAAAGTGAAACAACTGATGGGGGATGAAAGGGCAGACAGCTGGAAGCCATTGCTTCTCTAGTATCACATATTATCGTATATTATTGAGAGAAACCAGGCACGTGAGGAGGCTATTTGTCTTTCAGTGCCTCCTGATCCTGAACATGCTTCAGCCTGTTAGACGTTACTACGTGGAAGTCACTAGAAAATGGAGACATATGGAACAATGATTTGCTGCACAAGAACAATGACTTAATTCATTTCATACAAACACAATTCTAATTTTATTTATGTATTTATTTATTTTTGCTTGGAGTTCATTAGCTGCTTTTAATATACTGTACGGCAATAAACTGCTTTTTGTTTCAGTAGAGGCGGGCAGAATTGAGACAATCGTGTGTGAGTGTTACTAATGATACTGATCATTTCTTTGCAGCTATTTGTACAAGAATGAAATCCAATCAATTGACAGACAAGCATTTAAGGGGCTTGTTTCTCTTGAGCAACTGTAAGTGACCGAATTCCCTATTCCCCTTTTCCTTCTGCCCACAATGCTCCACCTTCCTCTCCCCGTTTGTAAATACCTGCATCACACTTTCTCCTAAAATATTTCTGTAAGAAATCACAAAACCTGGCAACGTTGACATGTTTAGGCCATAGAATTCACTAAAAGCATGTTCTTTACTGTACAGTATAAGCCTTAGGCAGACTTGTGCTTCCATTGCTGTGTGCAATGGTCCTTTTTTTTTTTTTTTGGCTTTTTCTGCTGCCCCTATGCATGGTGTGTGTGTGTGCACCCACCCCTGTGTGCTGTGCTGCCCCTCTTTGACCCCTCAGCATGAGTTGTGTGTTCAGGATGGCAGCCATATGCTGCCCTAAAGCTTGATTTATTGCAGTGTTGTATTTAAGTCAGGGCTGATGTAGAGCAAAGCTTGACCCACATCTGTCTTGTTGCTGTGGAAACTATGACTCTTTGATTATTTTTTGTTGTTGTTGAGAATTTTGCTTTGTGTGTATCTTATATGATGAAATGTAGCTGCTTCTTTTGACTCAGCTGTATGTTTTTATATCTGATGCAAAACATGTTAATAGTTATTAATCTTACACAACCTGAAATTGAATTTAAGAAAATTGTGCAGAAATTTGTAGGGCGTTCAGTGTACCGTATTTTCCGCCGTATGTGTCGCACCGCCATATAGGTCGCATCAGTCCGTATTTGTCTAATAAAGTGGAAAAATACATGAATGTGTTGCTTCGCCGTATGCGTCACATTTATTATGCGTCACCGCTGATGCGTCGCTTTTGTTAGGCGTCACCGCTGACAACCTGGAAATATGGGTCGAATCCGAAAATGTGGGCCGGTGTTGTGTCAAAAATTGATGGGCCACCAAATGGCTGCCACGGAAGCATACACAGGAGGACTTTAACAAGAATTTAACAAGATTAACACTTAAAACCAATTATTTGTTTGCTTGAAGTTATGTTAAAATGTTTATCAGTCTAACATTTGCTTAATAAATGTACTTTAATGGTTAAATCAGCTGTATTTAAAAAAAATAGTTTGCTGCCTCGGTGCTCCATGAACACGCAGAGGAAGAGAAAAGTGAGGAGGAACATGGCTCGTTTCTCCAAAAATTAACCAGAACTGCACCTACACAATTGTTTTTTTGTTTTTTTTGCTTGAAATTATAGCAAGGATGTGTGTCAGTCTAACATTTGCTTAATAAATGCACTTTAATGGTCAAATTAGCTGCATTTTGCCAGGGCAGTGCAGCTGGATTGACAGTCGGTCCAAACAGCAAGCAGAACCAAGACGGGGAGTCTAAGCCAGGCCGATTGAGTCAAGAAACTCTAGTGAAGATTCTCAGTCAAAAAAGTTTAAGAAAAAAAACAATAAAGTATGATAAATAAAGTCCAGTTGTGTTTGTCTTTAACTTTTTTGAAATTGCCATTGTAGACACGTTTACCTATTACATGATACAACAGCCAACAGCATGCCATACACTTATTTCTCCTCTGCTCACATCAAGTGGCTGAAAGTGGTACTGCTCAATTTTTTTTTCAGTCAGAATGAATGAAAACTGTCATATCTCAGCCAAAAAAATGGTTTATAAATAACGGGAAAAAAAATCCATTAAAATGTTGCTTCGGCTTATAAGTCACAGGGCATGTAAATTATGCAAAAAACTGTGACTTATACAAAGAAAAATACGGTAAACAAATTATAACATTTACAGGTGACCCCCGATTTACGAACGAGTTAGGGAGATAAGAACAGTTCGCAGCTCGATTCTGCCGTAGCTAGGGGGTGAAAATTATAAAAATAAAAATAAATTATCATGCTAACGGAGCGCACGCACACATTTAAGCATGTACAGTAGTGTACTGTAATGTTAAACATTGCTATTCACATTTACAGAATAAATAAAAATATATTTTCTTACTTTGAGATGGTCAAAGCCGACATCTTAGGTTGCCATGCGTTGATTGTTTTCGGGCCGAGCAGCGCGGGGGCCGGCAAGCCACCGCAGCTGCTCCAGACCTGTGTTAGCTAGCTGGCTAGCTTCTGCTAGCCAAGCCATGAGCTGGTGTTGGAGCGGCGGCGCGATCAATCTGCAGCTGCTGCTCCAGCCGCTGCTCCAGCCTGAGACGTCCACAGAGCTCACAGAGCGATTCCAGCTAGTAATTAATCCATATGATGCGATCCTGGTCACCAGTGTTCAAAAGGCCGGCTCCCGTGTTAGCTCCCGTGTTAGCTTCTGGAGCTAGCCAGGCCGGAGGTGTAGCCAGGCCGGCCGGAGGTGTTCGCGCGGCGGCCTGGCACGATCGGCGATAAATCCGCTGCTGCCTGAGACATCCACAAAGTTCACAGAGACGTTTCCAGCTCGTAATTAATCCATATGAAGCCATCCTGGTCACCAGTCTTCGGCCGGCTCCCGGCAGCTAACCTAAAATGGCGTCCGGTGTTCTACATTAATTTGTGACCGGAGACCCCAGTGACTGAACCTAAAATGGCGTCCGGTGTTCTACATTAATTTGTGACCGTGTAAACTGAAGACCTACTTCCTGCTGCCCAAGATTGCTCAAAAATGATCAGAAATGATCTTTTTTATCATAATTATTATTTATAAAGCCTTTAAAACAACCACAGCTGCAACAAAGTGATGTACACATGAAATTAAGAACATTTAAACACAAAAAAAAAAGATATTTTTTTTTAATACAGTAATTTCATATTTTTATTAAATATGATACGTTCGAAGGTCCCGTTGTTCGTAGGTCGATGGAGTCGTAAGTAGGGGGTTTGCTGTACCTCAATTTTATCTAATTACAAACAGTAAACTGTATATTTGATATTTTTGTCTCGTTTGCTTTGTTTCAATTGTTAGTAACACATCTATTCCTGCGTTTTAGACTTTGAACACATGAGGTGTTGAACTGACCCCCCCCCCCCCGACAGAGAACGTGTCACATTTAAAAACCAAATTTTTCACAACTACTCCAAAATTTTTCACACCCTAAGATGTGTTTGCAAGATGAATTGGGCAACGTAACACCTGACATGCTGAGTCACTTAACCTCCTCAATGTCAGATAATTTTTTAATTGTTGGCAGCATTTTCAATGTACCGGTATATTTTTCGGCCTACAAGTTTTTTGCTTAATTTGCATGCCCTGCAACTTATATGCCAAAACAATGTACGTCCATCCATCCATCCATTTTCGTCCGCTTATCCGGGGTCGGGTCGCGGGGGTAGCAGCCTAAGTAGGGAGGCCCAGACTTCCCTCTCCCCAGCCACATGGAGCAGCTCCTCTGGGGGAATCCCAAGGCGTTCCCAGGCCAGCCGAGAAACATAGTCCCTCCAGCGTGTCCTGGGTCTTCCTCTGGGCCTCCTCCCGGTGGGACATGCCCGGAACACCTCACCAGGGAGGCGTCCAGGAGGCATCCTAACCAGATGCCCGAGCCACCTCAACTGGCTCCTCTCGATGTGGAGAAGCAGCGGCTCTACTCCGAGTCCCTCCCGGATGACTGAGCTTCTCACCCTATCTCTAAGGGAGAGTCCAGACACCCTGCGGAGAAAACTCATTTCAGCCGCTTGTATCCGAGATCTCGTTCTTTCGGTCACAACCCAAAGCTCATGACCATAGATGAGGGTGGGAACGTAGATCGATCGGTAAATTGAGAGCTTTGCCTTTCGACTCAGCTCTCTCTTCACCACGACAGACCGGTACAGCGCCCGCTTCACTGCGGACGCTGCACCTATCCGCCTATCGATCTCACGCTCCAGTTTTCCCTCATTCGTGAACAAGACCCCGAGATACTTAAACTCCTCCACTTGGGGCAGGACCTCCTCCCCGACCCGGAGAGGGCATGCTACCCTTTTCCGGCTCAAGACCATGGCCTCGGATTTGGAGGAACTGATCCTCATCCCGGCCGCATCACACTCGGCTGCAAACCGCTCCAGCGAAAGCTGTAGATCACGATCTGATGAAGCCAATAGGACCACATCATCTGCAAAAAACAGAGAAGCGATTCTAAGGCCACCAAAACGGATCCTCTCAACACCTTGGCTGCGCCTAGAAATTCTGTCCATAAAAGTTATGAACAGAATCGGTGACAAAGGGCAACCTTGGCGGAGTCCAACTCTCACTGGAAACGAGCCTGACTTACTGCCGGCAATGCGGACCAAGCTCTGACACCGGTCGTACAGGGACCTAACAGCCCATATCAATGGGCCTGGTACCCCATACTCCCGGAGTACCCCCCACAGAACCCCCCGAGGGACGCGGTCGAATGCCTTTTCCAAGTCCACAAAGCACATGTAAACTGGTTGGGCAAACTCCCACGCGCCCTCCAGGACCCTGTTGAGGGTGTAGAGCTGGTCCAGTGTTCCACGACCAGCACGAAAACCACACTGCTCCTCCTGAATCCGAGGTTCGACTATCCGACGGACCCTCCTCTCCAGAACCCCTGAATAGACCTTACCAGGGAGGCTTAAGAGTGTGATCCCCCTATAGTTGGAACACACCCTACGGTCCCCCTTTTTGAATAGGGGAACCACCACCCCAGTCTGCCAATCCAAGGGAACTGCCCCCGATGTCCACGCGATATTGCAGAGTCGCGTAAGCCAACACAACCCCACAACATCCAGAGCCCTAAGGAACTCAGGGCGAATCTCATCCACCCCTGGAGCCCTGCCACCGCGGAGCTTTTTAACCACCTCGGTGACCTCAGCTCCAGAGATTGGAGAGCCCGACCCAAAGTCCCCAGGCTCCGCTTCCTCAGTGGAAGACGTGCCAGTAGGATTGAGGAGGTCTTCGAAGTATTCCGCCCACCGACTCACAACATCCCGAGTTGAGGTCAACAGCACGCCATCCCCACCATAAATGGTGTTGGTCGCGTACCGCTTTCCCCCCCTGAGACGCCGGATGGTGGACCAGAATCGCCTCGAAGCCGTACGGAAGTCATTCTCCATGGCCTCTCCGAACTCCTCCCACGCCCGAGTTTTTGCCTCAGCAACCACCCGAGCCGCATGCCGCTTGGACTGTCGGTACCTATCTGCTGCTTCCGGGGTCCCACAGGCCAAAAAGGCCCAATAGGACTCCTTCTTCAGCCTGACAGCATCCCTCACCGCCGGTGTCCACCACCGGGTTCGAGGGTTGCCACCACGACAGGCACCAACAACCTTGCGGCCACAACTCTGATAAGCTGCCTCGACAATAGAGGCGTGGAACATGGCCCACTCTGACTCAATGTCCCCCGCCTCCCTCGGAACGTGTTCAAAGCTCTCCCGGAGGTGGGAGTTAAAGCTCCGTCTGAAGCCCCCAGTGTACTGTTCTTTGTGTCCAGCGCCGCTGGACTGGCGTGTGCAACGCGCAGGCAGTTCATTTTATAGTTCTGTGCAAGCGCAGCTCTCTGAGTGCAGGCTCCAGCAGCTTCAGCCGGGCGGAGCAGGACAAATTGAGGTCGCTGATTGGTCATTTGCTGACACGCGAGGCAGTTTATCAATGCGCGCGTAGGCGTAGTAAAATTTGACCTTGGCGCGTTCACGCCCGTGATCAAAGGCTTTTGCCGCGACGCTCCCACGGCGCCGAGCGGCGTGAGGCAAAAGAAACAGGTATATTGGGGCCTTTACGGGAGACTCTGCCAGACGTTCCCAGCAGACCCTCACAATACGTTTGGGTCTGCCAGGTCTGACCGGCATCCTCCCCCACCATCGGAGCCAACTCACCACCAGGTAGTGGTCAGTTGACAGCTCCGCCCCTCTCTTCACCCGAGTGTCCAGGACATGCGGCCGCAGATCAGATGAGACGACAACAAAGTCGATCATCGAACTGCGACCTAGGGTGTCCTGGTGCCAAGAGCACATATGTACACCCTTATGCCTGAACATGGTGTTCGTTATGGACAATCCATGACGAGCACAGAAGTCCAACAACAAAACACCACTCGGGTTCAGATCAGGGGGGCCGTTCCTCCCAACCACACCCCTCCAGGTCTCACTGTCATTGCCCACGTGAGCGTTGAAGTCCCCCAGCAGAACAAGGGAGTCCCCAGGAGGCGCACTCTCCAATACCCCCTCCAAGGACTCCAAAAAGGGTGGGTAATCTGCGCTGCCGTTTGGCGCATAGGCACAAACAACAGTCAGAGCCCGTCCCCCCACACGTAGGCGAAGGGAGGCTACCCTCTCGTTCACCGGGGTGAACCCCAACGTACAGGCACCAAGATGGGGGGCAACAAGTATGCCCACTCCTGCTCGGCGCCTCTCACCAGGGGCAACTCCAGAGTGGAAGAGTGTCCAACCCCTCTCAAGGAAACTGGTTCCAGAGCCAGAGCCATGCGTTGAGGTGAGTCCGACTATTTCTAGCCGGAACCTCTCAACCTCACACACTAGCTCAGGCTCCTTCCCCACCAGAGAGGTGACATTCCATGTCCCAATGGCCAGCTTCTGTATCAATCAATCAATCAATCAATCACCTTTATTCAACCAGGGAGAGCCCGTTGAGATCGAGATCTCTTTTACAAGGGTGACCTGGTCAAGTGGTCAGCAGCACACGTCACATTGGCAATAGGCATTTGCACTTATCAAAAAGAAAATAAAGAAAACTACAATCACAGTAAACAGATGTTGACAGTTCAAAACCAACAGGATATGACAGATTTCTATATACATTATATACAAAACAAGCAGACAAAAAAAAACCAACAATGACATGTATATTGGATAAGTAGTGGTTAGAAACATCTGCAATGGTCAAGTTTCTTGATGACATTTTCTACTACGGTTGACATAAAGGATCCAGGAGAGATGAATGTTGATAGTTTCAGATCTTTCTGTAAGTTGTTCCAGGCTGAGGGGACGGCGAAGCTGAATGCTCTTTTTCCTAGTTCAGTTCTGACAGGAGGAACTGACAGGAGGACTAAATCGTTAGAGCGCAGGGAGTAATGACTGTGTGATGTTTGTATTAAGGAGGTGAGGTATGACGGGACTAGGTTTAGGAGGGTCTTGTAGATGAAGGAGATCCAGTGAGTGTATCTGCGAGTGCTGAGAGATGACCAGCCAGATTTTACGTAAAGAGTGTCCAACCCCTCTCAAGGAAACTGGTTCCAGAGCCAGAGCCATGCGTTGAGGTGAGTCCAACTATTTCTAGCCGGAACCTCTCAACCTCACACACTAGCTCAGGCTCCTTCCCCACCAGAGAGGTGACATTCCATGTCCCAATGGCCAGCTTCTGTAGCCGAGGATCAGACCGCCAGGGTCCCCGCCCTCGGCCACCACCCATCCCACATTGCACCCGACCCCTTTGGCCCCTCCCATAGGTGGTGAGCCCATGGGAAGGGGGACCCACGTCTCCTCTTCGGGCTGTGCCCGGCCGAGCTCCATGGGTGAAAGCCCGGCCACCAGGCGCTCGCCAACGTGCCCCACCTCCGGGCCTGGCTCCAGAGTGGGGCCCCGGTGACCCGCGTCCGGGCGAGGGAACATTTTGTCCATTTATTTTACTCATCATAAGGGGTCTTCGGGCTGCACTTTGTCTGGTCCCTCACCTAGGACCTGTCTGCCTTGGGTGACCCTACTAGGGGCAAACAATGTACGTATTTATGAAAATGTCCCCATATTTATAAACCAATTAACAAACACGACGCGTCAACGGTGATGCATAATAGATGCGACGTATACTATAAAGCCACATATTTATGGATTGTTCCACTTTATTAGACATATTTGGACTGATGAGACTTATAGGGCGGTGCGACGTGTACAGCGGAAAATACGGTACTCATTGTCCTAACTTTATTTAGAATGTGTTGCAAACATGAAATGCAAGAATTGGGTTTTTATGTAACTTATGGAAATAAATGCATTTTAAACCTCTTGTATTATACCAAGCAGATGTTTTGGATTTTACTACATTAAAAATCATTTTACATATATGCCACTAAAACATATCAAAGCAAAAATACTAAAAATAAAAATAAAATAAAAATAAAAATCTGTATTTCTCTCTTATGTTTTTCTATTGTTTAAGGAAATTCTACCATTGCCGTTCATCATTCTTTAGTTTGTAGCAGGTCGCTCTTGTAAATGAGTCCACGAGGCTCAATGAGATTTACCTGACTAAATAAAGGTTGAATGAATGAAAACTTAATCCTTAATACCTGAAGGATTATTCTTTAGTTGATTTGTAAAAAGAGAAGTTCCAAATTATTGGTCAGTGACCAAGCTATTATGTAAAGACAAAATATGAGTTTGTTTCTGTTGCAATATAAAAAATGTGCAAATTCATTATTTTGTCCAATTTAACCGGGCTTATGAGCTGAAGCAAAATTAGTAGTCTATTGACTATAAAAAATATATTTTAGCTGCACTAAATTATTTTGAACTATTATCTTGCAACTCATGTTGAGGAGAATGAAAGATGCTTCTACAACACTCAAGTTCACTCATCCAAACTAAATTAATTAGAGCAGTGGTTCCCTGCTTGTCCTCGAGGAACATCATCCTGCATGTTTTAGTTGTTTCTCTGCCCCAACACACCTGGCCGATTCAGTGATTTAATGACTTTCTCAAGTTCTGCAGAAGCCTGTTAATCACCTGTATGTTCAAATCAGGTATGCCAAAGCAGGGAATTAACTAAAACATGCAGGATGGTGTTCCTCAAGGATC
>JBBPBX010000242.1:0-39393 GCA_038048925.1 Garcialebias charrua
CTGCCCGCGCGCAGCACGCGCACGTCGAGCGGCGTGCGACCCAACGCACTGCTCTGCAGGAGCCTTTACTGAGCTATTGTATCATTTAGATCCGCTTTTAGATCTTTATCATCAGCCAGTTGCTGCAACGTATTTTCCAAGTTAACGCACTAAAACCATAGATATACGGTAAGATCTGATGTAGTATATCTCCGTATCCTTTACATATACTTATACTTATATTTCCGGATATTCCCGGAAATGGACCGCAATGATCCTTTAAAAATCCCAAGATCCCAAAATCCGGATACTTATCTTTGGCAGGCCCTTGACAAATAACAGCCACATTTATTTTGGATCTGCCAAAGATAAGTATGCAGATTTTGGGATTTTTTAAGGATCATTGCGGTCCATTTCCGGGAATATCCGAACACAGATCCTTCCGTATATCTATGGTTTTAGTGCAGTCTTTCTAGTCATGCACAATTATTTCTAATAGTATCCTGGACATTTGTGCTGTTATAAATTTGGGGTTTTGTGAAAAATATTTTCAAAGCCTCAGCATCAGATCAGTGCGTGGGTAAGTGTATTTGGTAGATGTATGGGTGGATCTGTAGATAAAGCTCTGCTGCTGCAGAGAAACCTCCTCTGTCCTCCCACACCCCTCGACTTAAAACCTGTCTAGTAATTGCAGCACAACCAAGCTACCACTCAATACCAACAAATGTCAGCCATCTGCAATTTGAAGCAATGAAAATATGCAGGACAGCCACAGAAAATATATGTGAAGCAGATTATTCTTGTGTGATGAACTGAGAAAAGAAGAAATGTGTCTTTGTGTGTGTTTTTTTAACAGAATGCTACATATATGTATGACAAATGGGGATAATCCATAACTGAAATAAGTCTGTTTGCTGTTATTCACTTCTTGAGATGTGCAGTTTTTCTTCTGCTCCACACTAAAATGGTCTCCTCAAAGACCAGGGGTCTGCAACCTTCACGATCGAAAGAGCAATTTTTATACCTTCGTTCACTACATTAAACATGACCAGAGCTGCAACAACCTGCTATTACTATGGTTATCAACTGGTGGCCCATGGGCCACTTTAGGTTTGCTAGAGGGGGCTTTTATGGCCAGTTGGGGTGACATTATAAAGCTAAAAATATCTAATTATTTTTTACATGTATTAAAGAAAGATACCAGATTATTGTAAAAGGGGAAATTCCGTTTTTACATTTTATATATAGAAAAAAAATCTATAAACTATGCAGACATTTCTTCATAGAAATAAATAAAGTATCAAGTTAAAGTATGTTTTACGCCTTGTACTTGCTCCAGTGTTCACATATTTGCAAAATAAATGACAGGAAAACAGTTTGAACTAATCCTTTTTCATTGTTTGTATAACCAATGAAATTCAGATGCCAGTTTTGGTCAAAACTTGAAAGAGCCGCTGAAGAGGCACCAAAGTGCCACATGTGGCCCCCGAGCCGCAGGTTGTCATAGCCAGAAGGCTCCATGGTCAAAACTCGCCCGCAACTTTTCTCTGTGGTGATTCATGGATTTTCTTATAGTAATCTGTTTTCCTTCCACAGATAATCGGCAACTCTAAATTGTCACGAGGTGTGAATTGTGAAAGCTCAGTCTCGATTTGTATGTGGCTCTGTGATGGACTGGCGACCTGCCCAGGGTGTACCCTCCTTTCAGTGGCACCATCCTGCACAGAAAAGGCCTCTATGTGAGTGTATGCCTCTCTTTACATTTTACTCGTCACCAAGTGGGCAGCAGCACAAGTCAACTATCTCTGATTCATAGCCTTGCTACAGTTGTTAGGTGAAAGAAGGATCACATTAATAATGTCTCCTCTGTTTAAATCTGCTGTGGCCTTTGCTTTACACGCCACGCAGTCACCCATGATGGAATTTGTTCCCTGGACTTTGTGAAGTTGTTTTATTCTAGTAGTTCATTTATCATTGCTATGCCTGTATGGTAAGAGAATATTTATTGTGATATACATATATAATTGAGAAGTATTTGTTTTATGAATTTCTATTTAAACAGCAAATCACTGGATAATCAGTTGCATGTGTTGTAGACTAGTTTTAAAAAATGTGCACAATATAGAGAGGAAATACATTACAATATTTGTTTTTAGGATTAATTTGTAATTAAGATAATAAGTGAGGTTTGTGGTTTTGTTTGGATGTTAAAAAAAACAGCTTTTGTAACTCTATTTCTTGGTTTCAATCTTTTTTATTAATTTTTTTTTTTGCTGCTTTTATTTATTCTGCTTTCTTTTACCTTTCCAAATTAGTAAGCATATTGGTAAGATGCAAAGTGTCTTTCTTATGAAACTATTAATTTTATTTAAAAATATACTTGCACCTATGTGGTCTGAACAGCTGTCATAGACAGTCATTTAATTTTGCCACTTCAAATGTCCTAAAATACAAAACACCAACTCCAGATTGTTTGGCGCATCACTTCATCACACTTACCTGATTTCCATCTGGCAAAAATCTGTGATTTACAATATTTTTAATATTGAAAACAAAAAGCTTTAGTAATACGTTATATTTCACCACGTAAACATACAAAATTATCAGAATGTTTGTGAGATAATGAGGCTGTGCAGAGTTTAGAATGGCTCTGTTGCTGACAGAATGACAAATCTATATCCAGTGTCATCTTGTTACAAACTAACTCAAGCAAAGAGATCACTGAAAACTCTAACAATCATTGATAAGAAAATTACACTTTTTTAAAGAAATGTTCACTCACTAGCTTTTATCAGCTATCAAATGTTGTTTTGATTAAGGAAGACAGAAGATCGGAAGACTTAATGATGGCTGTAACACACCACTGGCTTGACAGACAAGGAGACGGAGCAGAAAATTAATATTTATCTGTGGGGTCTTGAAAACAGTGGTAGAGGACAGAAAGTTACTGTTTTTATCTTTGCCTTCTGCTTGATCAGTTTTTAACTTGTAATAATTAAGTGGTGCACGTGGTTGCTTGGATACACATAAATACACAGAGATAATTTCTCAAATTACTTCAAAGGCCAATCACAATCTGATCTTTAACACACACAAACACACATCAGTTCATACACTTCGGTCCACTTTTACATGGCCCCCTTAATGAGCCCAACCAACGCTTCAGGCTGCAGCTATATTAGTGTCATATTAGGAGGAAATGAAAAGAATTTACCCAAGGGGGTTGAGTATTTCCATTTCTTTATGGGCTTGTGAGAAAAGTAATCCCCTATAACTGACATGGAAACTGGGAACATAACAGTGAGGAGCATATTCTTAACAAAGAAGCAGAAATTTAATTTGAAGGCAATGTGCAATATTTATAAATCCATTAAAATGTGATCAATCTGAATTTATTTTATTGTTCAAAGATAAAACTTTAAGTCATTCTGCTTGTTTTTCAAAGTCAACTTGCAGGTTGTGTTGCAATCACTGATAAAAGTGATATGGGTTAATGCATACTTGAAATAAAACTGTTCGCCGTTATTCTTTTCTTGAGGTCTGCAGTTTTTCTTCTGCGCAACAATAAAATGGTCTCCTCAAAAGCCCAGGGGTCTGCAACCTTTATGAGCAAAAGAGTCATTTTTACACCTTTATTCACTCCATTAAACGTGTCTGGAGCTGAAACAACCTGCTACAACTGTGTTTATCAACCTTCGAACCCGGTGAGTTCAAGGGTTGCTGCCATTCATTCATTCAACCTTTATTTAGTCAGGTAAATCTTTTGAACCTCATGGGCTCATTTACGAAAGCGACCTGCTAAAACTAAAGAACAATGAACAGCAGTGGTAGAATTTCCTTAAACAATAAACAATAAACAAACAAACAATAAACAATAGAAAACAAAAGAGAGGAAAAAAACAAAAGAAAGTTTTTTTTTTTTTTTTTTTAACAAAGTATCAAAAAACTAGCAAAACATTATAAGGTAGACGTATAAAATCAAAGACAGGAACAAATCTGCATTGGTTTTTGCCAGGCATGACAGGCACCAACATATTGCGGCCACATCTCAGATAAGCTACTTCGACAATGGAGGTGTGGAACATGGTCCACTCGGACTCATTGTCCCCCACCTACCACCGAATGTGTAAAGTTCTCCCGGAGGTGGGAATTAAAGCTCTGTCTCATGGGAAACTCCGCTAGACATTCCCAGAAGATCCTCACAAAACATTTGGGCCTGCCAGGTCTGCATCCTCCCCCACCATCGGAGCCAACTCACCATCAGGTAGTGGTCAGTGGACAGCTCTGCCCCTCTCTTCACCCGAGTGTCCAAGACATGTGGCCGCAGATCAAATGAGACAACATGGCCAATCATTGAACCATGGCCTAGGGTGTCCTGGTGCCAAGAGCACGTATGGACACCCTTATGTTGGAACATGGTGTTCGTCATGGATAATCCATGACGAGCACAGAAGTCCAACGACAGAACACCACTCGGGTTCAGATCAGGGGGGCCGTTCCTCCCAACCACACCCCTCCAGGTCTCACTGTCATTGCCCACGTGAGCGTTGAAGTCCCCCAGCAGAACAAGGGAGTCCCCAGGAGGCGCACTCTCCAATACCCCCTCCAAGGACTCCAAAAAGGGTGGGTAATCTGAGCTGCCGTTTGGTGCATAGGCACAAACAACAGTCAGAGCCCGTCCCCCCACACGTAGGCGAAGGGAGGCTACCCTCTCATTCACCGGGGTGAACCCCAACGTACAGGCACCAAGATGGGGGGCAACAAGTATGCCCACTCCTGCTCGGCGCCTCTCACCAGGGGCAACTCCAGAGTGGAAGAGTGTCCAACCTCTCTCAAGGAAACTGGTTCCAGAGCCAGAGCTATGCGTTGAGGTGAGTCCGACTATTTCTAGCCGGAACCTCTTAACCTCGCACACCAGCTCAGGCTCCTTCCCCACCAGAGAGGTGACGTTCCATGTCCCGAACTAGTTTCTGTAGCCGAGGATCAGTTTGTCAAGGTCCCAATCAGTCAACACTGAAAACCTTATTTAGACAGCTGCGGTACTACAGTAATGAACTCAATCATTTGTGCATCAAAAATGTGTTTGGAAAGGCATCTGGTACTGTTCTCCTCACTAGTATCATGATCATATGATCAAAGTTGCATCATTACTGGCATAACATAATGCTAGCATTATGTTGGATGTAATATCCATCCATCCATCCATCCATCTTCTTCCGCTTATCCGGGGTCGGGTCGCGGGGGTAGCAGCCTAAGTAGGGAGGCCCAGACTTCCCTCTCCCCAGCCACTTGGAGCAGTTCCTCCGGGGGAATCCCAAGGCGTTCCCAGGCCAGCCGAGAAACATAGTCCCTCCAGCGCGTCCTGGGTCTTCCTCTGGGTCTCCTCCCGGTGGGACGTGCCCGGAACACCTCACCAGGGAGGCGTCCAGGAGGCATCCTAACCAGATGCCCGAGCCACCTCAACTGGCTCCTCTCGATGTGGAGAAGCAGCGGCTCTACTCCGAGTCCCTCCCGGATGACTGAGCTTCTCACCCTATCTCTAAGGGAGAGTCCAGACACCCTGCGGAGAAAACTCATTTCAGCCGCTTGTATCCGAGATCTCGTTCTTTCGGTCACAACCCAAAGCTCATGACCATAGATGAGGGTGGGAACGTAGATCGATCGGTAAATTGAGAGCTTTGCCTTTTGACTCAGCTCTCTCTTCACCACGACAGACCGGTACAGCGCCCGCTTCACTGCGGACGCTGCACCTATCCGCCTATCGATCTCACGCTCCAGTTTTCCCTCATTCGTGAACAAGATCCCGAGATACTTAAACTCCTCCACTTGGGGCAGGACCTCCTCCCCGACCCGGAGAGGGCATGCTACCCTTTTCCGGCTCAAGACCATGGCCTCGGATTTGGAGGAACTGATCCTCATCCCGGCCGCATCACACTCGGCTGCAAACCGCTCCAGTGAAAGTTGTAAATCACGAACTGATGAAGCCAGTAGGACCACATCATCTGCAAAAAACAGAGAAGCGATTCTAAGGTCACCAAAACGGATCCTCTCAACACCTTGGCTGCGCCTAGAAATTCTGTCCATAAAAGTTATGAACAGAATCGGTGACAAAGGGCAACCTTGGCGGAGTCCAACTCTCACCGGAAACGAGCCTGACTTACTGCCGGCAATGCGGACCAAGCTCTGACACCGGTCGTACAGGGACCTAACAGCCCTTATCAAAGGGCCTGGTACCCCATACTCCCGGAGTACCCCCCACAGAACCCCCCGAGGGACGCGGTCGAATGCCTTCTCCAAGTCCACAAAACACATGTAAACTGGTTGGGCAAACTCCCACGCACCCTCCAGGACCCTGCTGAGGGTGTAGAGCTGGTCCAGTGTTCCACGACCAGGACGAAAACCACACTGCTCCTCCTGAATCCGAGGTTCGACTATCCGACGGACCCTCCTCTCCAGAACCCCTGAATAGACCTTACCAGGGAGGCTTAAGAGTGTGATCCCCCTATAGTTGGAACACACCCTACGGTCCCCCTTTTTAAATAGGGGAACCACCACCCCAGTCTGCCAATCCAAGGGAACTTCCCCCGATGTCCACGCGATATTGCAGAGTCGCGTAAGCCAACACAACCCTACAACATCCAGAGCCCTAAGGAACTCCGGGCGAATCTCATCCACCCCCGGAGCCTTGCCACCGCGGAGCTTTTTAACCACCTCGGCGACCTCAGCACCAGAGATCGGAGAACCCGACCCAAAGTCCCCAGGCTCTGCTTCCTCAGTGGAAGACGTGCCAGTAGGATTGAGGAGGTCTTCGAAGTATTCCGCCCACCGACTCACAACATCCCGAGTTGAGGTCAGCAGCACGCCACCTCCACCATAAATGGTGTTGGTCTCGTACCTCTTTCCCCCCCTGAGACGCCGGATGGTGGACCAGAATCGCCTCGAAGCCGTACGGAAGTCATTCTCCATGGCCTCTCCGAACTCCTCCCACGCCCGAGTTTTTGCCTCAGCAACCACCCGAGCCGCATGCCGCTTGGACTGCCGGTACCTATCAGCTGCTTCCGGGGTCCCACAAGCCAAAAAGGCCCAATAGGACTCCTTCTTCAGCCTGACAGCATCCCTCACTGCCGGTGTCCACCACCGGGTTCGAGGGTTGCCACCTCGACAGGCACCAACAACCTTGCGGCCACAGCTCCGATAAGCTGCCTCGACAATAGAGGCGCGGAACACGGTCCACTCGGACTCCATGTCCCCCGCCTCCCTCGGAACGTGTTCAAAGCTCTCCCGGAGGTGGGAGTTAAAGCTCCGTCTTACGGGAGACTCTGCCAGACGTTCCCAGCAGACCCTCACGATACGTTTGGGTCTGCCAGGTCTGACCGGCATCCTCCCCCACCATCGGAGCAAACTCACCACCAGGTAGTGGTCAGTAGACAGCTCCGCCCCTCTCCTCACCCGAGTGTCCAAGACATGCGGCCGCAGATCAGATGAGACGACAACAAAGTCGATCATCGAACTGCGACCTAGGGTGTCCTGGTGCCAAGAGCACATATGGACACCCTTATGCTCAAACATGGTGTTCGTTATGGACAATCCATGACGAGCACAGAAGTCCAATAACAGAACACCACTCTGGTTCAGATCAGGGGGGCCGTTCCTCCCAACCACACCCCTCCAGGTCTCACTGTCATTGCCCACGTGAGCGTTGAAGTCCCCCAGTAGAACAAGGGAGTCCCCAGGAGGCGCACTCTCCAATACCCCCTCCAAGGACTCCAAAAAGGGTGGGTAGTCTGAGCTGCCGTTTGGTGCATAGGCACAAACAACAGTCAGAGCCCGTCCCCCCACACGTAGGCGAAGGGAGGCTACCCTCTCGTTCACCGGGGTGAACCCCAACGTACAGGCACCAAGATGGGGGGCAACCAGTATGCCCACTCCTGCTCGGCGCCTCTCACCAGGGGCAACTCCAGAGTGGAAGAGTGTCCAACCCCTCTCAAGGAAACTGGTTCCAGAGCCAGAGCCATGCGTTGAGGTGAGTCCGACTATTTCTAGTCGGAACCTCTCAACCTCACACACTAGCTCAGGCTCCTTCCCCACCAGAGAGGTGACATTCCATGTCCCAATGGCCAGCTTCTGTAGCCGAGGATCAGACCGCCAGGGTCCCCGCCCTCGGCCGCCACCCATCTCACATTGCACCCGACCCCTTTGGCCCCTCCCACAGGTGGTGAGCCCATGGGAAGGGGGACCCACGTCTCCTCTTCGGGCTGTGCCCGGCCGGGCTCCATGGGTAAAAGCCCGGCCACCAGGCGCTCGCCAGCGTGCCCCACCTCCGGGCCTGGCTCCAGAGTGGGGCCCCGGTGACCCGCGTCCGGGCGAGGGAAAACTTAGTCCATTAATTGTACTCATCATAGGGGTTTTTGGGCTGCACTTTGTCTGATCCCTCACCTAGGACCTGTCTGCCTTGGGTGACCCTTCTAGGGGCATGAAGCCCCTGACAGCATAGCTCCTAGGATCATTGGGACACTCAAACCCCTCCACCACGGTAAGGTGGCAGCCCAGGGAGGGATGTAATATCAATATATCAATATTTCAAGTCTCTCTTGGAAATGAGTCTCTGATGTTCAATGGGATTAACCTGTAAAGCTTGAATGAAAAAAAAAAAAAACTATCATCCTGAACTCCCCAGACCTGTAGCATCAGCATGATTCAGATTAAACATCTGCATGTCCATCGCACTCATGAATTTTGTGTGATTGTGTCTAAAAAAAAACTATAATCTACTTTAAAATCAAACAATGGCAGTCCCATTGTCTTGTCAAACCTATAACTGCATCACATTTCAAACAACAATATGGTTTGTCTTTACTGGAGTTGGGTATGTAAGGTATATAACCAAAACAAGGATTCAGTTCAATTCATCCATTCATCATCTTTTACCCGCTTCTTCTGTTTTGGGTCACGGGGGTCGCCGGTACCCATGTCCATCAATCACTATGTGAGGTACACCCGGGACAGGTCTCCAGTCCATCACAGGGCCACATAGAGACAAACGAGACAATCAACCATTCACTCTTTCACTCACACCTAGGGACAATTTAGAGTTACCAATCAGCCTAACATGCATGCTTTTGGTCTGTGGGAAACCGGAGTACCCAGAGAAAACGCACACATGCATGGAGAGAACATCCAAACTCCACCAAGAAAGGCCCCCGGATTTGAACCAGGGTAACCTGCTTGCTGAGAAGCAGCAGCTCTACCAGTTGTGCCATTGTGCTGCCCTTCAAATCAATTCAATTCAGTTTTTATTTATATAGCCTCAGTTCACAACAAAGTTGTCGCAGGGCACTTCAAAGAAACATTCACATACATAGAAAAGCCATTTAAGTAAAGTGCTCTATGAAACCAGCAGACTTGTTAAATCTTGACTTTGTTGCAGTCTCCCATCCTTAGCAAGCACAATGGCAACAGTGGAAAGGAAAAACTCCCTTTTAAAAGGAAGAAACCTCCAGCAGAACCAGGCTCAGGACAAGCGGCCATCTGCTTTGCGGCTGGGTTTGAGAGGAATAGGAAGAAGAGACAAACAAACAGAATGATAGGTCCAGATGTAAGTCCAGGTGAACCTGAAAGACAAAAAAGCACATGTCAAGGATAGAAAAAAAATTGCAAATACTGTACTAAACAGGTTGAGCATAGTAAATAAAGACAGCAGAGTGAATAAATGTAGTCTGTTGTCCTCCATCAGTCCAAGCCTATAGCAGCACAACTAAGGGATAGCTCAGGAATCCCAAGGCAACACTAACTATAGGATTTATCAAAAAGGAATGTTTTAAGCCCAGTTTTAAAAGTATATAATGTATCAGCCTCATGGACAGAAACTGGAAGTTGGTTCCACAAGAGATGAGCCTGATTACTGAAAGCTCTCAGGTATAAACAAACAAACAAAACACAAACACATCTGATCACAGATTTATTAAGATGCAGAAAAAAAAAACACTTATTGTTTAGTGTCATTGCTGCTTATCAAATTTAAATCAGTGAACAAAGCGTAGCGTTTCATTTTGAATCCCTAATGCAGGAAGCCAATAATAAAGTCAGAACTTTTTGATGAAATGGCAAACAGTTTTTTAATTACAATGTCAGTTTCAGCTGAGAGGAATTACATGTTTAAAGGGACAAACACTGAACACATTAATGAGCTTGTTTCCCCCTCTGGATTTTGTCACATTTTCTAAAAAGAAATAATTGTCAGGCCAAGACATATTACATAACAGTGGATGTTGATGTGACAAAACTTTAGCTTTGAATGTGTACCTTAAGCTGAATTATTGTTGCTCTTTGAAAGTGATTTAATACAAAACTGTTATGCTTAAAAAAATAAACCTTTGCACATTATATGCATTTAATAGGAGAAAACAACAGTTAGTACATTGATTTTATTAGAAAGTTATTTTTTTAAGGGCTATTACAGAGTGCTGAGAAAATGCATTTACTGTTGTTGCATTTTTCACCGGATAGTTTCATCGGCAGCACTGCTTTTTGCATAAAATCATTGTTAAAGAGGAACTAAACCCCGGTCTAAAAACGTGTTTATGGCAACATCTATGGGTTGAACATAGGTATTGCAGCTTAATTTTCTTATTGGTCTAGGATTCTCACTGTGACACGTTTTCTCACTCTGACATCACAAAGGTGGTTCAAGCAGAGCCAATCCCCTGCAGAGATGAGAAGGTCCTGCAGCATTCATACCTTATATGGAAGTGCCACATTTCACTCCTGACAAACGGTTTTACTTTTCATTTTTTATCCATTTTTGTAAGCCTTTGGTTTTGGATGGAATGGGTGGAATAGATAAATACATCTACATGTTTATACTTTGTTGTTGCTTGGTGTATGTTGTTGGCTAGAGGTTTAATTTGTTTTAGGTTGTTGCTGGTGGAGGCGTGAACAAAAGCACAACTCTACCTCCACCCCTCCTTGTCTCTCGACACGCCCATTTTCAGGGAGATTTTCAAACTGCTTCAGGGGGAAGAGGTACTCAGCCTGTGTTTAGTCGCACTTTAATGTATTATTTACATGTCAATGGCAAACTCAGTCACTACTTTGTTTTTCAATTTTAAGAAAGTTAAGTCAGGTCCTCTGGACAGTTTCTTTTGGTTAAAACGATTCATCTTGAATCCAGAAAACTTTGTCAGTCCGAGGAGCCACAACAAACTCAGTCCCATAAGCAGCACACTCACATATGCCTCACATAGGTCGTGCATGGATCTACCCCATTGGGCCTTATTGAGCCAGTACAGGTCGAACCGCTTCATTTTCTATTTCCACAGTGCCCCTTTATGCTTTCAGTACCGGTACCATTGGGTGGAGTTCAAATTGAGGTCAAGTGCCTCTCATAGCGCATTTCTATCTTATTGAGATACTCACTGTGCTTTACTGTACAATCTGTGTCCTCATTTACCCATTCATACAGCACTCTACTAGATCTATACTAAGCTAATTGAAAAAAATCATTCTAAAGATACTAAACAAGCTTTTAGAACACATTCATTCACCGATGGGACACACATCAAAGGCAACAAGGGGTTCAGTGTCTTGCCCAGGGACACTTCAGCATGTGACTGCTGGTGGATTTTAACCCCCAACTCTTGCATTAGAGGACAACTGCTCTAACCACTCAGCCACAGCCGCCTTGACTTTCAGCATCCTGACTGTCTGCGTCTCCATCATCCACATCTCCTATGTCTCTAGCGTTCTCTGGCAGCCACGCCTCATCACTGCTGTCACTATACTCATCACCAGAGGAGTCAGAGGGAATTTCCTCAACTATTATATAGTGTTCCTTATTCTTTGCTGCACTTATGGTCTGAAAATATGAGAAAATTATCATTTTACTAACACAAACTGCAACTGATTGTGCAAAAAAAAAAAAATATTGTTAAAACTAACATATAGATGTACCCAAAATTAATTTAATTGCAAGCAAAACAGTGATAATGAAAGATAAATCAACTACATAACTTATGTTAAAAATATAGTCAGCAACGCATGACGTCCACTGTGTTGGACACAGGGTTAATCGTAATTTCCTGCTTATTTGAAATAAAAATTACCAAACTAAACTAATAATATTGCTACTTAGATACTCCTGCATATCCGCACATTTTTTACCTCTAGGATTCTCAGAGAATAGAAGGATTTACAGGAAATTCCAGGAGTGGTCAACAAGTGTGTCTGTCTACCAGCCATCTTGGATTCCGATCATGTTCACTTGTAGTTACAGCTAACCACTGAATTAACCTCAACGGAGGGGAGCAGTAGAGAACATTCTAAAGAGTGATATGCAATTCCACCATAGAAGAAACCACTGCATTTAGGAAACAATGACTTTTAAACAGCTGTCTATTGTAGTGATCGCTATGCACCAGAGGTTAATGTGTGTCCACTGGTTCATAAGATGTTCGGCTAACACACGCATACACACACACACACACAGGTTTGTTTTGCTATATTTATGGAACCTTTGCATTGACTTCCATTAATTTCTACAGCCTAACCCTGACATTTACCCTAAACCTAACCATTACCAGTACATACCTAACCCTAAATCTAACATATCCTCAATTCACACCTTAGTCCTATAACCTAACCCCTAATCCACCAATGGGACTTCTTCATATGGGGCCCGGGCTTTGGAAAAATTAGCCTTACAAAATAGCATAAACAAGGACACACACGCACACACACACACACACACCTCCCCCCCACACACACACAACCGAAGCCCCCAATGACAACATGATTTAATCAACTTTGAAATGAGCAGATAATTTTTAAAGATAAAATGTAATCAGCCTTTTTAACCTGTCACTTCTCCTACAAAATGCACTGCAGATTAAAAAAATAATAATAATACAAATATGGCCACCAGAAGGTTTTGCCATTCACCACTCAAGAATGTTTTTTTATTTGACATAGCTTTCAGACTGTGACTGTTTAAGGCTCAATCTCAATTTCTAGTTGGACATTCTGTCTGCCAGTCTGCAGAGCTGTGCTGTGTGCTCCCTCTCTCCCAAGAAAAAGTCTGGGATCGCCATGGCAACCAGTGATTAGGTTCTTCTGGCTTTTTATTATTTCTAAATGGCCGCCCGTGTTAATCTTGTTTGTAACACAATTTAATAAAAGCCTCAGGGGAATTCAAAACTTGAATCAGAATAAATATAATAACAATAATAATTAATAAATAAAACAGAATAAGTTTTTTCAAAATAAAGCACTTAGCTTTTCAAAATAAAAGCCTGGCTTTTGTCCTAGCTTAGGATATTACCAATAAACGTTCCAAAATCCTGTTGAACAGACAGAAAGTGACAAACGTTCATTTATTCTTGGTTTTCTTGTTCCTTTGTTTGTTTATATTTAAATTACAGAATGTAATTTTAAAAGTAAACAAAAAGCAGAACTGAAGAACAAACTTCAAGGGATAAAACATCAAAGGACTATGTCATCCTACCATACAATGACATCATAAAGGCATAGTATGACATCATCCCAAGCCATTATCAAAGCACATATAAACCCCCCACTCTGTATCTCAGCTCATTCTGAACTCTGGATTGAGACAGATTAGTTACGAAGCTCATTGCTCTCTAACTGCGATTATTTTTTGGAGAAATGGATACTAGAAGACCTCCTTATCAGAAGACCAAACGAGGAAGGAATCAAGGAGTTTTCCATGGAACAGAATATGTTCTTACAGGAAATCCGCAACCTGAAAGCTCTTATCAATGAAGAAAGAGCTAAAGTGCTCGAGGAAAGTCATCGGGCAGGCCATCTGTGGAACGAGCTGGAAAATACGAAAGCCCAGCTCGAAAAACAGAAGTCCCTGAAAGAGATTTTCATCAAGAAGGAAAAAGAAACCAGACAAAAATACGAGAGATTGCAGAAATACACAGATGCTGAAACCCTCAGCAGCGATAAGATTGCCTCTCAAGTGCAAAGCTCCATCAAACGAAAGAAGAAGAAACTTCTTCAGATGGACTACGAAGAACTGAAAGTCGCTCACGTCACCAGCGTTGAAAAGTTTTCGTATGAACTTCAGATGGAGAAAACCCGCAACAAGGAACTCCAAGATCGACTGATGGAAGTTGAAGCTCAGAGCAGAAAGTATCAAAATGAGATTGTCTTTCTGCGTCAACAGACTCCATCTTTAGAAGCCACGAAGTTGCAGCAGAACCCTACGGCCGTAGGGAACATGCAGCATGAGATTGAGGTTCTTAGAAAAACGTATCAGGAACGAGAAACAGCACTGAAGAATGAACTGGACAACATGAAAAGGTCACTGTATCAACTCGAAAATGACCGAGGACATGATTCCATTACCTTCAAATGGAAATATGAATCCACCTTGAGCGAGTTGAACAAACAGGTACAAGCTCACCTGGAGAGTGACGCAAAGCTCCAAGAGGAGATTGTCTTCCTGAAAGCTGAGAAGGAGGCTCTTCAGCAGAAAATGGCCGAATTGAGCTCCGCTCGGCTAAACAGCGACCCCGAGAAAAACTTCTGTTCAGAGTTGGAAGAAGTGACAGTTCAACTCGAAAACCAGAAGTTTCTCAACGATCAGCTATCTGAGCAGCTGACGGAGAAAGAGGACTCAGTGGTACAAAAAGAAGTCTCCCAGCCTGAAGAAACAGAGCAGGAGACGATTTTGATTCCAGAAGTCCTCTTATCCGATGATTATCTGATGAGAGATGACCCAGATAATGACCTTTTCCCAGAAACATCTTCAAGTCCTGATCCTGTGCCGACAGCTGACGTATCTGAGCAAACCTGTGAGAACATCAAAAAGCCTCGATCGATTTGGAAGAAAGCTAAAAACTTTCTGGGGTGGAAGAAGTCCCACGCTCGGAGAAAAACTAGATAAACTTCCAAGGAGGCGAACTTAAAAATAAATAAATAAATAAATAAATAAATAAATAAAATTAAAAAAAAAAAAAAAAATCACCTCTGTGAATCACTACCTTATCGTGGTAGAGGTGTTTGCGTGTCCCAGTGAACCCAGAAACCTCGGAGGCAGTTTTGCTTCCGGCAGATCAAAGACTTCTGGGTGAGGTTCCAGACTAAAAGTGATTCTACAAACCTGAAATGGATGAATGCATGGATGACCTCTGTTTGAATGAGTGTGTGTCGGAATGACGATACACCACCAGTTTAATAAATAACATCTCAAAAACTGAGGTTTTATGTTCTCGTCAGAGTGCAGGTTTGTTTATTGTTAAACTTTAAGAAAAACATCAATTAAACAATTGATATGTTAATGGCTAAACCTAAAAAATGGGCACATTTTCCACCTGGGCAACATATAAAATGTATATTTACAGCACAGTTGCGTAGAGAGGTGTACTTCAGCTGTGAGAGCCAGAATCTAGAATCAAGGCCTCCCTTACAAAACACATCTGTGATCTTAATGTGATTTGCCTGGCTAAACAACGGTTAATAAATTAATACATAAATAAGAAAAGAAATCTATAAAATCACATTTTTAATAATTAACAGATCTCATACTCATAGTATGTGTTGTGAACAGTGGTGGAGAAATACTCAAACACTGTACTTAAGTAGAAGTACAAATAAACAGACAAAAAATTCACTCTAGTAAAAGTAGAAGTACCACATTAACGTTTTACTTAAGTAAAAGTAAATAAGTACTTGCTTTTACAAATACTTAAAGTATTAAAGTAAATGTACTTGCTGAATGTATTACCTAATGCAATGGTCTACAGTATCATTAAGTGTGCATACCGTATGTACATTTTCTGTATTACCTTAAAAGTGTTACTCCAGTTTAATGTGTCTTTTTAAACATGTTTAAGTAAAAAGTTGTCTGCCTGAAAAAAGGAGCATTAGACCTAACAAAGGAACAGGCTCTGATCATTTCAACTCCAGTTTGTTATCAACTCCAGTTAAAATACTGTCTAGTCAACCTTGTAATGGGTCAATAGTGAACAATATTTTTAACTTCCCGATACCATTTTCAAAACTTGGACCTGAGTGTCGAGCCATTTGGAGACATCTCTTGTCTAACATCCATGAACTGTAACATTTTAATATTGCAGCAAGAATGTATTGTTCAACTTCAGAAGAAGTTGGTTTTCAAAGATTTTTGAGACCAGTCTGGTTCTTTTGTGAGAGAGAATCTGTCCTGCTGAACTGAATACTCTTTCAAAAATATTTCAATAATCTTTTAATAGTCTTTCAATAAGGCCATGGGTGATGTGTATCTTCTGGCTGACTCTCCACAGTGGAATCCATGGTGGGTGTGCCCAGCTCAATGGCATATATACTAGAGTATAGGTCATTGGTCCAGCTCTTCTTGAAGGCGGGTCTAACGTTACCTGCCCACTTTGCAGTGATTCAATGGACCAACTCCCCTCTCGCCATTTGTTTTTTTTCAAACTAACAAACAAATGAAATAAAATAAAAACAACACATTATAGAAATGTAGTGTAGTAGAAAGTACAGATACTTAATGTAAAATGTAGTGGAGTAAAAGTAAAAAGTACCCACGGTTAACTCTACTTAAGTTAAGTACAGATACATGAAAAATGTACTTAAGTACAGTAACAAAGTACTTGTACTTAGTTACATCCCACCACTGCCTCTTACCAGCTGGTGACAGTGAGACACTGAAACAGCTTTCAGTACAGGGTGAGAATTTATTTGGAAGTTTCTGGTAAATTAAAAAGAGTACAGGTTATTATATATATATATATACATATATATATATATATATATATATATATATATATATATATATATATATATATATATATATATATATATATATATATATATATATATATATATATATATATATATATATATATATATATATATATATTAGGCATGTAACGGTTGTAATGGGTTTACCGAACCGTTCGGTACACCACGTTCGGTTCGGTCCACCTGCGTACCGTTTCGGTTATTTTTTCACTCATTAAACGTTCTTAACAGGGGAATATATGCACCGCGGAACAAAATTTCCTGGGCGCGTTTCAGCACGGACCTATTTTCGCGTGGCACGCGCAGCATTTAGCCGTTAGCATCTCGTGCGGTCTCCTGTTTTTGAACGTTATAGCTTTCTTCAAAAGACGAGCGCACGCGCAGCTTGTGTGGACTTTGCTTCATGAAGACTCTGCAGCAGCTGAGTGCGTGACGCAGCAGCAACACGTCACGTGAACGCGCTGGAAACTGTCATCCGAACGTGAACAACAGCTGCATTAAAACTACTTCATCCGAACGTGAACGAAGAGCTGCATTAAAACTCCTTCATCAGGTAATCAGAGCGGTCCAGAGCAATAGCACAAGCTGTAGTATGAGTTTTTAAATCACTGAATCTGTCTGAACGTTGTTATATGTGCAGGTTTTAAAGTTACTGAGCGTCGCTATGAGACATTCATCACGTCAACACTTCAAAAAGTTCAGCTCTTTATGAAAAAACTAACTGATGTTGTCAACAACAAGCCCTGGACCAGATTAAAGCCCTGCCATGATGATGAAGAGTGAGAGATTCAATTGTTGAAGAGGTATTGTTTTATTATTATCTAAATAATCTTTTTTTTTAAATCATAATCTTATTAACTTGTTTTTTTTAAATCTCTTTTGTTTTTTATTTCCAGTCTGTGACAGAGGTAAATCCACCTGCAGCTAAGTGATGACTGAACTGAACTCTGAACTGTTCCCACAGTCCCACCTGTCCCACCAAGAAGAAGTTGTGAGTACAGTAATGAGGACAAATACAGCCACACTGCTGCTACTGGACAAAAACTTGATTAGTTAGATTGTAAACAGTCTGTTGCTGCTTATTGTTCTGACTGTTATTGTATTTATTAAGATTTTTATTATTGTTAATATAGTTTATTTATTGTAGAGTGCTGTTTATTTAAAATCAGAGTCAGAGTCAGAGAGTCTTTATTGTCATTTGCACCGCATGTGGTACATGTGATGAAAACGAGATTATGTACACGTGGTCCCAGTTACATCCAACAACAAATGCAAGAGAAAAACAGTAATAACATCTAGAATTAACTAAGAAAAACATCAACTAGTAATACACTAAGCCCTAATATAGTGGAAAAACATCATTATAAACAGCAGCACGAACATGAGTCTGTATGAGCAGATGGTCACAGATGAACACAGCAACAAGAAAAACAGATCAGCATCAGCATGATGTGATATTTTGCAGTGTTTATTTTTATTTTATTTTTATTTATTCATTCATGAGTCTAACAGCCTCAGGGTAGAAGCTGTTCCTCAGTCTAGTGGTTCTACATTTGATGCTCCTCAACCTCCGTCCTGAGGGGAGTGGGGCAAAGAGTGAGTGTGCTGGGTGAGTGAGGTCTTTCATGATGCAGGTGGCTCTTTTCCTGCATCTGGAGGTGTAAATGTCTGTGATGGTGGGGAGACTGACTCCAACAGACTTCTGTGCAGCCTTCACCACTCTCTGTAGAGCTTTCCTCTCTGCAACTGTGCAGCCTCCATGCCACACGTTGATGCTGGAGCACAGGATGCTCTCCACTGCACACCTGTAGAACGAGGTGAGAACTGGGCTGCTCAGACCAGCACGTCTCAGTCGTCTGAGGAAGTAGAGTCTCTGATGACCTTTCTTGATCAGGCTGGTGGTCATCCAAATGGGTCACTTTTATTTATTACTACAATACAATACAAACATATTTTTGGCACATTTTCAAAATAAAAATTTTGTAAGTCTTTATTTTGTAAAAAAAAAAAAATTTGTACCGAAAAAAACCGAAAATAAACCGAACCGAGCTCTCCTTGTAGTTGAACCGAACCGAAATGTGATTTTAGCGTACCGTTACACCCCTAATATATATATATATATATATATATATATATATATATATATATATATATATATATATATATATATATATATATATATATATATATATATATATATATATATATATATATATATATATATATATATATATATATATAATATATATATATATATATATATATATATATATATATATATATATATATATATATATATATATATATATATATATATATATATATATATATATATATATATATATATTATATAATATATATATATATGTATATATATATATATANTTTTTTATTTGTACATCTGTGGGTTGGAATAAAGTTGAACTAAAGGCCATAGCTCTTGTAACTGAACACCGTGCGGTGCCAACAACATGTAGGGGATATAATACTAGTCAGTTTGCTGACCAGTACAATATTCCAGAAGAAGTTGGAGGAGATTTGATCTGACCCAAATTCATTCGCGAGTTCTCCCTTTTTCCGGATTAAATTGCTTAAATGTGACTAGGCAAAATGTAATTTCACGAGAGACGTCAACTTATGTTGATCCACCAAAGATGAACCTTTTATTGAGACAATCATAAAAGTACATTAAACATTTGTATCGAGATTAGCTCTGATTTAATAACTACTGTAGACAAGAATTCAAATTGAAACAAACAGACAAGTTATGTTTAATTAAACTTTCTGTTGGCACGTTTACTTAAAAGATTACTGGCTTAAGAAAAATAAGAATAAGGAGGAAGAAATGGAATGAAAGCTAAGTTTAACAGAAGTTAATTATTTTGAAATGCAACAGGGTGACACTTTTCCCAAACGAGTCCGGCTGGACTTCCCCACACGTTCAGCATACAATCAACGCAGTGGCGGCTGGTGATATTTTTTTATGGGGGGGCGCCATAAATTTTTTTTAAGCATGTGTAGAAGTATGCATAATTATGTTTGTATACTGTAAAGTAAGTTTGTTCATGTTTTTTATTTGTATATATCAGGTGTATCCATTTGTATAAAACTATCATTAATAAAACATGGTTCATCTTCACCTTGTTTGAGGCATCAGTGTGAAAAGAGAATGGGAGTGTTCTGCTTCCACTTTTCAATTGTTAGACAACTTCTATCATATTCTGTTATTATTTTAGTAATACAAGTTCATAACATAAATAGAATTGTGAGGGTCCAGACTTAAATAAGGACAAAGGTGTTCAAAAATCCACCAAATAATTCAATTTAACAGTTCCAAAAATAAACTAACAAATAATTAAATTTCAATGAAAAATAAATCAAAAGATAATAACAAATTTGGCCCAACTTAAACAGGTCAACTGAAGTCTAACAAGGAGGAATGATTCCAGATTAGATTTTAAATAACTGATTTATGGGGAAGAAAAATGATCTATTTTACTGTGATCCACCTGATGAGCTCCACTTATACTTAACGCTGCAGTCAAGTCCTCTTCGCTGGAGCATTGATGCCTACTCATGGTATTTATGCTTCTAGCCAGTTTCTGAGTACAATACTTTGAGAGACACTTACCTTGTTTTTTGTTGTGTTTCCAGTCCTCGTTTCCATCTTGGTCCTGGGACCAGTTGTCTGCTCATCGTGTCTTGCCCTCCAACCACTTGCCTGCCTCATTTCGCCCTCTGGGATTCATCTCAAGGAACTAAGGATTTCTCTGTAAAATAACAAACAAAACTAGATCAATCATCTTGAAAGAGCCTTCTGGTCAAGCCTTTCTGACAGTTTGTTTCATCTTCTAGGAAATCCAGAAGATCCCTGTACATGTGTACAGTATATAGACTTGCACTGTAAATAATAAACACTGTTACTTTTGCACCTCTTCGTCTTGTGTCGTTCTGGGTCTCATTACCAACTGGGTAAACCTTTGAAATCATAACACTATGACCACTTTATTGTTCTTTTTACATATTTTGTGCTAATTTCAGCTTACTTTTTTGTTGCTAGTTTTATATCTTTCAAAATATGAAACTTTCCCTTAAACATTATTCTCTTAAATCTGTTTTCTTTTTTATCTTGTTGAGATTTTAGCTACTGTTCTGCTACTTTTCTGCTACTTTTAACTAGCATTTTGATACTTTCAGCAAAAAAAAATGCTACTTTAGCTAGTGTTTTGCTACTCATCAATATTTTCCTCTTTTTGCTGAAGCTTAGCAGTTTAAGCATCTGTCTTTTAGCTACTATATGTCATGTGTTTGCCCCTCACAGCCAGCCATGTTCATGTTTGTTGTTAAAGAAACTGAAGTGACCTAAAATCCGATATCAGTCTCCTTAAGTTGGTCACCCACCAGACTGGTCTAAGGGTCTTTTCTTCCACTTTATGATAAAGAGGCTCTGGGTCCTGCAAGGACAATAACCTTCACATCAACGTGAAGAAGACAAAGGAGATGATTGTGGACTTCAGAAGGAACAAACAAACCCCACACACCCCACTGAACATAGGAGGATCTGCGGTGGAAGTGGTCTCCAGCTACAAGTACTTAGGTGTACGGTACACATGAACGATAACCTCAGCTGGAGCAACAACACCACCAGCCTGATCACGAAAGTTCATCAGAGACTCTACTTCCTCAGACGGCTGAGATGAGCTGGTCTGAGAAGTTCAGACCTCACCTCCTTCTACAGGTGTGCAGTGGAGAGAGCAAATAAATAGAATCAATCTACTGTATTTTTTTAGTACCAGAGTTCTCTTAAATATTCCTAATATTAAAGGTCCTGAGTTGACTCCTAATGCATCTTAGCATATATAACATTTCACCATATAAATGTACCTTAAATGTTTCAATGTTAATAAGCTAGTAACTTGCAAGAGACTTTGTTTTCATTCTCCAGATCAATACAGTGTTAAAAATAGTAAAACACCACAAGTGAAAAAAATACTCACTTTTGGGATATGGGAAGTCACCTGCTGCATGAAGGTTAAGCTGGACATCTTGGATCTTCTTCTGTACACCACCTGTCTGTTACACAGGTGGTAGATTGGAAATAATCACTGCTGGTGTGTAGAGATGAAGGTGTTGTGTGGATTTTTTTCTGTAAAGAAAGTACAGAAGGCACATTAATTATGTATTTTTTTTTTAGCATTTTCCACATTGCTTGAAGTGCTTTGTGTACACATATGTAATCACATTTTAACTTTCTTAATACAACATAAATAATAATATCCAGGTTATTTCAATTGCATTGATCCATCCACAGTGATCTTTATAATATTAAAATTAAATTCAAATAATTATATAATCACTGTTTCATAACATGAAAAATTCAAACTATTTAATGCTTAAATCTTTCTGCTACTTGATTTATTTAAGTTTAGTGTCTTTGAAACAACAGCACAACTTATAATGAAACTAAAGTTTAACTAAACTAAACTAAAACTAAAGTTTATTTATTCATTCAGATTTATTCATCAGAAAATTTGCAACTGCTGCTAAACGAAACGAGACAAAAGTTAACTAACACAGACAGACACTCTGAGGAGTAAACAGTTCATGATGAGCTGAAGATGGACAGACAGGAGTCATCTTCACACATTCGGGTTTATAACTAGCAAGTAGCAACTTTGCAGTACACCACACCATGAGCACAGCTAGTAGCTACTGTAACTGACTGAAACAACCACACACACACGACACCACGTCCCGAACACAGATGAAAACAGCTCAAACTTTGCTCATGTGTGCTCAGCGATTTATTAAACTCACTAATTATTACTTGCTTACCTGTGTAGAAAGGCACCATTAATAATTACAGCTGTTTCAACGTCGCTAGTTGGCCGTGTGAAGCTCTGACTGTAAACAGAGAGATGGTCCCCCTCCTTCCTTGGCTCGAACCGGAAGTGCTGGCGAATGGCGATCCGTGGCGATAAGAGACGAGTCCAGGCTCGAGAGCGGCGGAAAATGCGACCTGTACAGTTCAATAATTTTGTACAGATGGGACATAAACTACGGCCGCTAGCGGCCGCTAGTTATAATTAGATTCAATGGAAAAGCATGGGAAAAGCCCCCAGGCGGCGCCGAGCGGGGAAACCGGAAGTACGTCACTCACAATCAGAAAACGTTTTTTGAAACAAACAAAACAATCATTACTCATAAAATATTTATCCTACACAACTAAAAACATATATGCATGCATTTCGAAATATTTTTATTTTATTATTTCACTTTTGTAAAAATAAAAATAAAAATCTTCAAATGGTGAAGAAGAAGAGCTGCAGATCCAAGGAGGAGCGGCGCCCCTAGCGCCCTCTAGTGGCGGCCGCCTCTGAATCAACGACTCTTTACCTGGTGACGATACGTCTCTTGGAGATAAGAGCTGAGAAGTTTTGTGGACACTTAATGGACTGTGTGGTCCAGAAGACGTCCAGTTGAAACTTCAGCGCGTGTATAACTGATTCAACGAGCGTGAAGTGCGCCTTTCCCGGCAGGAATCAGGCCAACGTCCTGACTGGATTTCAAAATAAAACTTTCAGAAAACAAATTCTTTCAGAACAGATGAGTGAGTTACAGCTGAGCTGTGCCGTAACTCTGGTTGAGAAACGTAGGTCTAATTGACAAATGACCACAACGTTTCACCAGTTTCCAGGGAAGAAACAAGTTGTTTAGTTCTCCCTTTCACACTGACGAGTCTACAGGAAGTGTCCCTTTAAGAAGGGGGTGTGACTTAGTCAAATACTTCCTGCTCATTGGTTGTTTACCACTAGAAAGGGGTTGACTTTGCAGGTTAGCGAGTCTGTGTTATGATCTCAAAAGGTAACCCAGTTGGTAACGAGACCCAGAACGACACAAGACAAAAAGGTGCAAAAGTAACAGTGTTATTTATTTACAGTGGGGAATTCTATTTACAATGTACAAGGGTCCTCTGGATTTCCTGGAAGATGAAAAGAGGACAGTCAGATGGGTTTGATCAGAAAGTTCTTCCAGGGTAATTGCTTTTGTTTGTTATTAGTTTCCTTACGGATGAAAAGAGGAGGATGATTCCAGAGTGTCCTAAAGTCCTTGAGATGGAGTCCCAGAGGGCGAGTGAGGCAGGCAAGCGGCTGGAGGGCAAAGCACGAACGAGCAGAGAGCTGGAACCAGGAGAATCCGAGGGCGTGTGGCATAAAATGCTTCAGCGAAGAGTAGAACTTGACTGCAGCCTTAAGTAGAGGTGGAGCTCGTCAGGTAGATGACCGTCAGCTGAAGATGATTAGCGGCCATCTTGGAGCTGCAGCAGGTGCCACTCTTACAGTACCTCCCCCTCAAGGAGCGCCTCCAGGAGCCCCGACGCGCTTCTCCGGGTGAGCCCTGAAGAAGGCGGTGATCAGACTGGGGTCCAGGATGAAAGAGCGAGGAATCCACGACCGCTCCTCAGGGCCGTATCCCTCCCAGTCCACAAGATACTGAAAACCCCTCCCACGACGGCGCACATCCAGAATGGCACGTACGGTGAAGGCCGGATGGTTGTCGATGAGACGAGCAGGAGGAGGGAGGCTGGCAGGTGGGCACAAAGGACTCTCAGAAACGGGCTTTACCTGGGACACGTGAAACGTCGGATGAATCCTCATGGAAGCGGGAAGCTGAAGACGCACCGCAGAGGGGTTGATGACCCGGAGTATAGGAAAAGGGCCGATGAATCGAGGCGCCAACTTCCTCGGGGTGTCCTTCAGGGTGATGTTCCTAGTGGAAAGCCAAACCCTCTGACCCACCTGATAGGAGGGCGCAGAAGATCGGTGGCGGTCCGCAAACCTCTTGTTTTGGGCGGCCGTGCGGAGAAGTGCTGCCTTAGCCTGGCGCCAGACACGCCGACAGCGTCGGAAATGGTGCTGCACCAAGATGTCCGACTCCTGACTGGGGAACAAAGGGGGCAAATATCCCAGCGAAGCTTCAAAAGGTGTCATACCTGTGGCCGTAGAAGTATGGGCGTTGTGGGCATACTCCACCCAGACCAGATGTCGACTCCAAGCAGATGGATTGCCCTCAACGAGGCATCGAAGGGTGGCCTCAAGCTCTTGGTTGCACCGTTCAGCCTGACCGTTGGACTGCGGGTGATAGCCAGAGGTGAGACTTGTCGATGCCCCCAAGGCACCACAAAAACTGCGCCACACCTGAGAGACGAACTGGGGACCCCTATCTGACACCACGTCGGAAGGGACACCATGAATGCGAAAAACATGTTGTACAAGAAGCTGAGCAGTCTCCATAGCAGAAGGTAACTTAGGAAGAGGCACAAAATGGGCTGCTTTGGAAAACCTGTCAATGACGGTGAGAATGGTGGTGTTACCCTCAGACGGAGGCAGGCCGGTGACAAAGTCAACAGCGATGTGGGACCATGGGCGGCTAGGCGTGGGTAACGGTTGGAGAAGACCTGCAGGGGGTTGGGTACCGGTCTTGTTCCTAGCACATGTGGGACAAGCTGCAACAAAGTCTTTGACGTCTTGGGACAAAGTGGGCCACCAGAAGTGGGTCTTGGTTAACGACAACATACGTGTAATACCTGGGTGACAAGAGAGCTTGTTCGTATGCACCCATTCGAGTACCTTGGACCTCATGGCGGTGGGAACGAAGAGTGTACCAGGAGGTCCTGTGCCAGGGTCTGGTTCCATACGATGGGCCTCACAAACCTCCTGGGCAATGGGCCAGGTGAGTGCCCCAACAATGCAAGTCGGGGGTAGGATGTTCTCCTCAACCTCAGGAGCATCTGGAGGAGAAAACTGGCGAGACAAAGCATCGGGCTTAATGTTCTTAGACCCAGGTCTGAAAGTCAGTGTGTAATTGAACCTGTTGAAAAACAGTGACCAGCGTGCCTGCCTGGGATTTAGACGTTTGGCATCTCTGAGATAAGTGAGGTTCTTATGATCAGTCCAAATAAGAAAAGGCAACTCAGTGCCCTCAAGCCAGTGACGCCACTCCTCTAGTGCCAGTTTCACAGCGAGTAGTTCTCTGTTGCCCACGTCATAATTCCGTTCAGCTGGAGACAGACGGCGAGAGAAAAATGCACATGGGTGCACTTTGTTGTCCAAAGTTGACCTCTGCGACAAAACGGCTCCTACCCCAGTGTCAGAAGCATCCACCTCCAGGATAAACTGACGAGTGATATCTGGATGACAGAGGATGGGTGTGGACGAAAAAAGCCGTTTTAGCTTACCAAAAGCAGAGTTGGCTTCCGGGGTCCATCTGAAGTTTCTGTTGGTGGATGTGAGTTGTGACAGAGGTGCTGCGATGCGGCTGTAATCCTTGATAAAGCGTCTGTAGAAGTTTGCAAATCCCAAGAACCGTTGCAGTTGCTTCCTGGTCTCGGGGATCGGCCACTCCACCACTGCCTTAGTCTTCTCAGGGTCTGCCCTGTAGTGTCCTTTTCCAAAGATAAAACCCAAAAAAGCAACAGAAGGAGTGTGAAAAGCACATTTTTCACCTTTTACAAAAAGTTGGTTCTCATACAGTCTTTGGAGCACCGTCCGGACATGAGTGATGTGTTCATCCTCATTCCTGGAATAGATGAGAATATCATCCAAGTAAACAAACACAAAATCACCAATAAAGTCTCTCAAAACATCGTTGACTAGTGCTTGAAACACTGCAGGAGCATTGGTGAGACCAAAAGGCATGACGAGATACTCAAAGTGTCCCAGGGGTGTCTTAAAAGCTGTTTTCCACTCGTCACCCTCTCGGATACGGACGAGGTGATAGGCATTACGTAGGTCCAATTTGGAAAAGATGGTGGCTGGTTGCAACTGCTCATGGACTGAGTCAAGTAGTGGTAAAGGATACTTGTTCTTTACAGTAATACTGTTCAAACCCCGATAGTCAATACAAGGGCGTAGTGTCTTGTCTTTCTTAGCAACAAAGAAAAACCCTGCCCCTAGTGGAGAAGTAGAAGGGCGGATGATACCTGAATCCAAAGACTCCTCGATGTAGGATTTCATGGAACCCCGTTCAGGGCCCGAGAGGTGATACAAACGGCTAGATGGCAGAGGAGCTCCAGGGAGAAGGTCGATGGCACAGTCATAGGGACGATGGGGAGGAAGAGAGAGAGCCTTCACTTTACTGAATATAGGAGACAGATCATGATACTCGGGGGGAATGGTGGATAGATCAATGTTCTCTGTTTCTTGTACACTGGTTAAAGGGTTGGAGATGCCGGAACGAAGGCAATTCATCAAACACTTGTCGCTCCATTTCTCTATTCGGCCAAACTCCCAATTGATGTGGGGATTATGGTTCTTTAACCATCCATCCATCCATCCATCTTCTTCCGCTTATCCGGGGTCGGGTCGCGGGGGTAGCAGCCTAAGTAGGGAGGCCCAGACTTCCCTCTCCCCAGCCACTTGGAGCAGCTCCTCCGGGGGAATCCCAAGGCGTTCCCAGGCCAGCCGAGAAACATAGTCCCTCCAGCGCGTCCTGGGTCTTCCTCTGGGTCTCCTCCCGGTGGGACGTGCCCGGAACACCTCACCAGGGAGGCGTCCAGGAGGCATCCTAACCAGATGCCCGAGCCACCTCAACTGGCTCCTCTCGATGTGGAGAAGCAGCGGCTCTACTCCGAGTCCCTCCCGGATGACTGAGCTTCTCACCCTATCTCTAAGGGAGAGTCCAGACACCCTGCGGAGAAAACTCATTTCAGCCGCTTGTATCCGAGATCTTGTTCTTTCGGTCATAACCCAAAGCTCATGACCATAGATGCAGTGGTGTAGTCTACATTTTTGTAGTGGGCATACCGTACTTAGAAACCAAAGTACACTGGTTAGAAAAATGTAATCGTCAAATTATTTGGATTTTTAAACATATTGAACAGTTCCAAATTTCTCTGATGCTTATATTTGAATAAATGAACAACAAACTTTGTACAACAGCTGGCTTTGTATTAAAAACATGTTATATAATTTATAAAACAGTATCAAAGAAAAGCACTGCACACCAATACAGTAGATTGTTACAGAGGTGTTTAACTGTCATTTAACGTATCAATGACATGTACCTAATGGTATGTCATGTACCATTGGGCACTTTTAAGTGGGTATACTGAAATTCTTAAGCTTTTCTAGTGGGTATACTCCATATACCCGAGTATCACGTAGACTACACCATTGCATAGATGAGGGTGGGAACGTAGATCGATCGGTAAATTGAGAGCTTTGCCTTTTGACTCAGCTCTCTCTTCACCACGACAGACCGGTACAGCGCCCGCTTCACTGCGGACGCTGCACCTATCCGCCTATCGATCTCACGCTCCAGTTTTCCCTCATTCGTGAACAAGATCCCGAGATACTTAAACTCCTCCACTTGGGGCAGGACCTCCTCCCCGACCCGGAGAGGGCATGCTACCCTTTTCCGGCTCAAGACCATGGCCTCGGATTTGGAGGAACTGATCCTCATCCCGGCCGCATCACACTCGGCTGCAAACCGCTCCAGTGAAAGTTGTAAATCACGAACTGATGAAGCCAGTAGGACCACATCATCTGCAAAAAACAGAGAAGCGATTCTAAGGTCACCAAAACGGATCCTCTCAACACCTTGGCTGCGCCTAGAAATTCTGTCCATAAAAGTTATGAACAGAATCGGTGACAAAGGGCAACCTTGGCGGAGTCCAACTCTCACCGGAAACGAGCCTGACTTACTGCCGGCAATGCGGACCAAGCTCTGACACCGGTCGTACAGGGACCTAACAGCCCTTATCAAAGGGCCTGGTACCCCATACTCCCGGAGTACCCCCCACAGAACCCCCCGAGGGACGCGGTCGAATGCCTTCTCCAAGTCCACAAAACACATGTAAACTGGTTCTTTAACCAGGGAAACCCTAAAATCATTTGAGTGTTGGGCGAATCAAACACAAAGAAACTAACAAATTCATGGTGATTACCAGATGTGATTAAATGCAAGTCTCCAGTCTTAAAACGAATCTGCGCTAAAGTCTCCCCAGTTACTCCAGTAACAGAAACTGGGTCAATGTCCAGAACAGGGAGAGAAAATTTCTTGACCAAATCATGACTAATTAAATTCTGTTCAGCACCAGAGTCAATTAATGCTGACACAGGAAAACGGTTTTGTTCAAACTGAATAACCGTAGGCAAGTCTAATCTGCGCTTGGAAGTGAAAGAGGAAGTGCCCACCAATAACTTCCGTTCTATTGGCGGGCGTTGTCGTTTCCCAAAAGCGGGCATGAAGCAATATAATGTCCCTCATTTCCACAATACATGCACAGGTTAGCAGTCCTACGTCTCTGTCTTTCACTTGCTGTTAATGTTGTTCTGCCAATCTGCATTGGTTCAGGTGCAGGTAATGCTAGCTGAGATCCAGTAGATGGTGGTAGCGAGCTTCGGGAGTTGTGACTGAAATTGTCCCCACCTGATGACGTAGGAAGACCGAAAGTGTTGGGCTTCTGGTAGTTGTAGTCCCGTTCACGGCGCCGTTCCCGGAAGCGTTCGTCGATGGAGATCGCCAAACTTATTAGCGTGTCGAAGCTAGGAGGCTCGTCTCTTGCTGCGATCTGGTCCTTAACGTAATCAGAGAGAGAGTTCAAAAATGTACCTTGAAGCGCCCTGTCGTTCCAATCCGTTTGAGCTGCGAGAATGCGGAAGTCCAGAGCGTGTTCGGAGACGGGTCGTCTGCCCTGACGTAAGCCCAACAAACGTTTCTCTGCATTTGTTTGTTGCAACGGCCGGTCGAAAATCCTGCGGAACTCGTTCAGAAACAGGTCGAACGACACAAAGTCCAAATCACGGTTGTGGAGGTAAGAAGATGCCCACTGGAGGGCTTTACCTGACAGTTGACTGTTCAGATACGTAATCTTAGCAATGTCCGTGGAGTAGAGTTGAGGAGCCCCTTTGAAGGAGAGTCTGCACTGTAGGAGAAAACCTTCACATAATGTTGGGTCTCCTGAGAAGAGTTCAGATGGTTTAACCAGTAACTGTTGAGGAGAAGGAGAGTTATTGTTTGAACTGGTGCTGGGTGAGCCTGAGGTGGCAGCTGGAGCTGTGGGAGGAGAAGTAGCTAGTTTCTTCTGTATTGAATGAACCATACCTCCGAGTACAAGCATGTCAGATTGGGTCTTAAGCTGTTGACCTAATACTTGTTTTAGCATCTCCTCTAATGGAGTCTGGCTTGTGGCCTGTGAGGAGGAAGCTTGTGCGTTCATGGTCTCGTTCTGGGTTTTGTTTTGGCTGAAGCATTAACTGTTATGATCTCAAAAGGTAACCCAGTTGGTAACGAGACCCAGAACGACACAAGACAAAAAGGTGCAAAAGTAACAGTGTTTATTTATTTACAGTGGGGAATTCTATTTACAAATGTACAAGGGTCCTCTGGATTTCCTGGAAGATGAAAAGAGGACAGTCAGATGGGTTTGATCAGAAAGTTCTTCCAGGGTAATTGCTTTTGTTTGTTATTAGTTTCCTTACGGATGAAAAGAGGAGGATGATTCCAGAGTGTCCTAAAGTCCTTGAGATGGAGTCCCAGAGGGCGAGTGAGGCAGGCAAGTGGCTGGAGGGCAAAGCACGAACGAGCAGAGAGCTGGAACCAGGAGAATCCGAGGGCGTGTGGCATAAAATGCTTCAGCGAAGAGTAGAACTCGACTGCAGCCTTAAGTAGAGGTGGAGCTCGTCAGGTAGATGACCGTCAGCTGAAGATGATTAGCGGCCATCTTGGAGCTGCAGCAGGTGCCACTCTTACAGTCTGAGTGACAGGTAGGAGCAGACAGGACAGGAGAGAGAAAACGTGCGTCAGAAGATGCAGGTGTGAACAAAACATGGGATCTGTTTTGAGAACAGATTAATTGTTTTTAGAAAGGACGGGAGACAAGAGACAACTTATGTCTACAACTTTTCCTTCGTTCCCAAAACACTTCAAACAAACACGAACGGATTGTTCATCAACTTTAGACATAGTCCTTCTGCATAGAGCATACAGTTTAAAACAAAGTCTAGAAGATCATTCTGACATGTTCTCTTAACTTTGGCATATTTAAAATACACCAGCTTAGTAAAATCATACACATACTAAGAATATACTGTTGATTAATTCTGAATTAATACAAATTAAAGAAAGTCTTCTGATTTGTGTCTCTTAATTCAAAATAAATGTAACAAAATAGTGTCCACTTGTCTCCTTGAGAGCTCAAGAAAAGTGTAACACTCAGAGTTTCAGAGAGATGTGGAGAGGTTTACATCCAGTAACGGACATGAGGGTGCTATATCACTACACTCTTCTTTAATCATATTTGTAGGAAATATTCCTGAGAGATCCAATAATTTTCTGTCTTTTTATGATTTTTCAGCTGAGTTAACTTTGACTGATTATTTAATAGCCATTAAAGTTAAAACAGGGTTTCATGATAAAGCCAGCGCCATTTCTTTTAATTGTTTTAATCTTCACTGATTAAATAAATAAATAAATTAATTAATTAATTAATTTATACAAAAAATGTTTTTAAAAATCATTTCCACCACTCATTCAGACCCATCCTGGTCCACCTGCCTGCCGAGATCCGGGTTCGGCCTTCATGAGGCCGGGGTCCAGCCAACGGCCTTCTGCGAGTCACCAGCTTGTATGATCCTCCGCGGTGACCAGCAGAACTCCTTGTCCACAGAGCATGCAAGGCCGAGATCCGGCGCCCAAGCCCCAAGTGTGCACCATGGAGGATCTTTCGTGGTGACTAGCGGAGCTCGGAGCCGGGGACATAATGCTGTGCTGGGCCTGAAGGGGCTCCGAAGCTCTGGTGGAGAGGACTGGGGAGACCGGCAGAGCTCCATCTAGCTCGCTCTGAATTTTGTTGTCAGCCAACAAGCACAGAAAATGCCAGCACTTCAGCATTAGACCACAGTGTTGTCATTATTGTGTTTAAAACTGGTCCAGCTGCTGCTACAGATTCAGAGAAATTGCAAATGGCAGATCAGTGTGAAAAGTTTCTGAAAGATTCAGTGACTCCTCCCCCTGACCAATCAGTGACCGACAGTGCACTGACATCATGTTTTAGGGTCTTGCTTGGACTCAATGAAACTGCGGAGAAGTACTGGGAAAAAAAACAGTCCGGTTCCACGATGAAGGCCCCTTGGAAAAGAACACAGAACCGGCCTGAGCAGCTAAAGCAGGCCCAAGTAGGAGTTGAGGAAAAGGGGTTATAGTGGGCCAACCAGTATGATGGTGGTAACATGGTTTCTGGATTACTAGCATGAACTTTGATGTTTTGAACCATTTTGGCCATGGCTGCCTCAGATGAGTTGAGAGGGCAGACTCCAGAAACCATCACCATCAAACTGGTTGGCCTAATTGCCAACAATCGCCTTAAAAACTGGCTGTCTTTTAACCACCTTACAAATTAGCTGTTTTTTGTTACATTTTTAACACCATTTTATTTTCACTTGTTGTTCTTAATTTGTGTGTCTTTTATGAATGTATATTGTTGTCTTTGTTGTCCACTGTTGTCATCACTCTTTGAGAGAATCAGGTCTCTCTTGTAAATGAGTCCCCGAGGCTCAATGGGATTAACCTGTATAAATAAAGGTTGAATGAAAAAAATAATACTTTTTTTAAAAACAATGAAGATGGTTGTTACAACATTAACCCCCCTACAGAAAACAATGAGGGGGCACTAGTCGTAACCACCAGGAAACAGCTTTGATCCTGTAAAGATTCTAATAGGCACAAAGCCAGATACAGCAGTTCTTCTTAAAACACGGAAAGCCAAAACAAAATGACCAAATTAGGGAAATAGCTTTCGGAAATGAAAATAGCTTCACTGTGAAGTTTTACTGTGAGGCAGTGAAATGGCCAACTAACCTTGTCCTGATTACTGATCTTGTTGAACTTCTCCATTTGTCTCAGTTTGCTTCAATGTTCTGCATGATTTTATTTTATTTGGTCAATTTAATCAGAAATTTTGTTCTTTAAGCAAACTATTCAGATACGCATAAACTTACTGAACTCTGGTACACTCAATCTTAGTTAAAACCTATACAGCACAACAAAGGCTGCGACATCCTGCTTGTTATCTGAAGTGGTCAGACTTCAAAAGCACTGGACTTTAAACTTACAGCAGTGCTACATGATAAGATGTGGTTTTATTAATGTCACAAATTGTACCGTGTATGATGCAACCAGTTTTAAAGTACACTGTGGTGGTCTTTGTGTTTTCAAGACCGCAGCCATGAGAGAGTTCACAGTCCCAAGTGCTGAAAGAGAAAAAAAAAATGAATAACTTCAGAACTGAGTGGTGACCTTTGCCATTTTCCAGTCATCCAGACGATTAAGTAACTTTTAAAATGTGAAATGGAACTTGTACTTGTTTTACTTCTTTTGAGTCAATGGGCATTTATCCAAATCATATTATAAAAGCAAAAAATTGGATTGTATGTGCGCCTCTGCCTCAAGCTACGGTAGTTTTTCAAACAAATTAAGCCTGTATGCCCACAGAGCTCAACTCTTCCATCTGAATGAAAGAAAAATACTGAGATTAAAAAATATAATGAAAAAAGAAAAACAGCTGATTAATATTTTATGGACCTGAGGTGATGCAGATGCCACCGCAACTTTATGCCTTTGGGGTCGCTGCAGGCATTATTGATGCACGTGTGTCACAAATGTTTCGTCAAGGCAGGTCTTTTGTAGTGGGCTGGCTACTGCTCATCTATCATAGGCTTTCTGCTGAGAGCCTCCAGGGTAGAAGAGGGTAACTGCTTTCACAGTCAGCGTTTGTAGCCAAGCATCCAAGAAGCAGTACCAGGGGATCCCCAACACATCTGCTGGTTCACAAACCTAGACTACCATACCTGAGAAGCTAGATGCAAAAAAAAAAAAAAAAAAAACTAATTAAGTAGATGAAAATGTGAACAGTTTTTGCCAAAGAAAATGTGTATTTTACTTGTAGAGAGATGCATATTTGGAAAATACGTTTAAGAACTTTGGCCAACCGCCATATAAGCAATTTATTCATTAGGTAGCCTTTTGCATTGACAGCAATTTAGGAAAACCAAAGGAATGCCAACAACATGAAGCACCCCTTCAAGACCTTTACTAGATTTTTAGTGTAATGGTATTGTCACAGTTACACATGAAAGTCTCACATTGGGAATTAAAGGTGCTATGTGTAACTTTCTGTAGAGCACAGAACTTAGAAAAAAATTCACAGGCAAAGCATTCTGATCCCTCCCCCTCAGAGCCATATATGGCTCTGCCCCCCTTGCTCTGCTGAAATTCAAATTCAAGCTCTGTTTTTATTGGCTGATTCAAATTCAAGCTCTGTTTTTATTGGCTGGTTACAAACTCTGTTTTTATTGGCTGGTTAACGGCGGGTCACTCTGTGTTTTTAGTGTTTTTATAAATGCTGATAGAGAAGCAAGGGGACTATAGTTTTTTTCAGAGATTACTTTGTCTAATACCAGTCTGTCAGTAGATAATGACAGAGTGAAGAAATATGTTAAAAATGTATTGTTAGAAAAGTTACAGACTGCACTACAAAGTTACATAGTGCAGCTTTAACAAAATTTCAAAATATTAAAAGTGCATATGTATGTGTGTGAGGATTTGTGTTCATAGTGCTGCTCACACCTGTTCCTGATTGTCTTTTCCCCAGGTGTTTGTCATCTGTTCATTAGCGTTAGTTAGACAACATATCCTGTTTTCCTCATTGTCTCTCTGTAAGTTTTGCTGCTACATCAGCCGTTTGTTTTTGTTTAATAAATTCTTTATAATTTATTTTTACACTGGAGTTCTCCGCCTCTGCTTGCATTTTGGGTTCGACAACCAGCAGAATATGATACCAAGTCTAGTCTAGTCTGGCCCTTGTGATACAAACAGCTAAATGGCCTCATATCCGTGCACAAACCTCAAAAGAGCAATAAATTAAAGATTAAACAAGACTATCACAAGATGGATTTAATCAAATTTCCAACAAATTGAAAAATTTTAGCTGGAAAAGTTATTCATAAGGTTTAATGTTTGCCTAAGATGCTATCAGCAGAGTGCCCAAACTTTCCTCTGGGCCCATTTCATTTTGTTTTCTTTCCTTTTTTTCCATATTTTTTTAACGTTATAAATATAAGTTTTTTTGACCTTTTGCAAAGTTTTTTTTTTATTTGGAGGCATTTAATAGCTCTTAAAAACGAGTGTGAAAACAGCATTTATACTATGGCATGCTTAACTCCATGATGATCATGATTTGGATGTATTTTTCGTTTATTTTTGCCCTAACTACTTTTACCAATCAAAGTGCAAGAGTGACATCTTTACATGGCTCTCTTCAGGCAAGTCCACATATTTTATATTCAGCACAGATTTGAACATACAGTACACTGGTTTATCCCATTTGATCAAGGCAATATACTGTTGAATTGGGTGTCATTTGTAATCTTACACAGGCAAAAATTAACAGCAATATTTTGGTTTATTCAGCCTTTAATAAGAAAAACAAATGTNTTGCAATGTCATATTTTCACCATGTTAGTTATACATTTATTAATATTATTGTTCCAAATTAATTATTAAATTTACAAGCTAAATATTTAGTTTACAAACAAAATACTTAACTTACAAGTTAAATATTTAGTTAGCAAGCTAAATATGTAGCTGCACACTAAAATTTAGTTTAAAAGCTAAATGTTTATTTTGAAGATAAATGTTAAATTTACAAGCTAAACATTTACCTAGCAAGTTAAATATGTTGGTCAGAGCTAAATGTTTAGTTAGCAAATTAAATATTTAGCTTAGGGCTTAAACATTAGGCTTAGAAATTAAATGTTTAGTTTGGAAATAAAATATTTAGCTTGGGCAATAAATATTTAGATGAGAAATTAAACATTTAGTTTTGAAAATAAATATTTAGCTTGGAAATTAAATGTTAATTTACACCAAAATAATTAGTACACTAACTAAATATTTAACTTACATGTTAAATATTTTGTTTGTAAATTAAACATTTACCTTAGACACAAACATTTAGTTGGAACTAAATATTTAGCTTGCTAACTAAATATTTAACTTACAAGTTAAGTATTTAGTTTGGAACTATGACATTTATAAATGTATGAATCGCATGGTGAAAATATGACTGAAAAAAAAAAAGTTCTTATGAAAAGCTAAATAAACCAAAATATTGCTGTTAATTTTTAACTGTGTAACTTTACAAACGGCACCCCATAGTTTTGAGCACTGTTGTGCTAAAAGGAAATACCGGTACTCTCCTAGCAGATATATTTGTTTCTGTAGAAATTTTCTAGAACCATAGGAATACAGGCAAACATAAATTACCTGCTAGTTGTTGAAAGACTGGCATGCAGTTTTGTACAAAAAGCTTATTTTGTGCATGCAATCTTTATGTGATCATTATAATATAGCAAACTATATTTCATTGAAATGCATAAAGAATCTAAGAGCTCCCAAATCTAGTCAATAAAATCCACATTTTAAGAACAGACAAAATGCCATTCTCATGCTGCTTTGCTACAATGATTTAAAAAAAAGTTTGTTAGAATTCATTAATATCTTAGTTATTAAATTTATCATCAAATACCCTTGAGCATATTCATAGCTAGCAACTTCCACACAAAGAACACATTGTCATAACGTTTACTTAACTTTTCACATTTACAGTAATTTATACCTAAATTTTGAAGTGGACACACCCTGGTCTCTAATCGCTCTCAGTGATGACCTTTTCTGGGAGTTAACTCCTGAAGGGACAGTAACACTTTTATTACTTTAATTTGAATCAAAACACAAATAAGTCACCCAGAGACTTCCTTTAATTTTGTTAATTCAAATGTCATCAAATGAATAACCTTGTTACTTGTATAAGCATTATTGAATCCAATGTTTGATAGTCAAAGACTTTAATTCAAACTGTTTAATTCATGCTGAATAGCAAATGTTATTTCATAATGTTATTCATGAAGGATTTCTCCTCTCAAAACTTGCAAGTGAAGATAAAGTGACACTTTATCTCATTCAGTTAACTTGAATTCAGGACATCACCACACTCAAGAGACTTTTGTTTTTGTCCTATTTAATAATTAAGATGAATAATATATGTTTTTGCTATTATCTTTAGTGAGGTTGCAAATATAATGCTGTAATGACATGTTTAACCAAACCAACAGGTTAACAGTGTTGTGTGTAAAGTGTTGACAGTTTTATCATCAACGCTGGCTCTAACATATTCTGAACTAATCTTTTGACCTAATTTCAATCTCCTGACATCATCTGATGTCACTCACATCCTCTTCTGATGCCATTCGGCCAATCAGGAAGAGCCACGTTTTCTGGGTCAAATGAGCCTTAAAAGAGCTCTGACTTCTTTTTCCTTTAGTCTGCAAATGGAACTAGGATGTGAGTCTTCATCTAAGAACTGTTTGACGTCTGTCTAAACGCCAATGACACGTCATCAGTTGGGACCTCAGCACTGCTGGCTATGAGTCCATTTTGAGCTCTAAGCTCTATTTTATTGAAATTCCTTCAAGGAATTTTTCATCTTGAAACATCAACCAGACGACCGTTATTTCAGTGGGTCAAAGGCGGACGTGAGAAGCTACAATCTAAACAGACTGACCTCCTCGGACTTCAAGGACCAACCCGTTCTTGGCAGACCGGCAAAGGTAACGAGTCGCTGATTGTTTACACACCGGACATACGTCTAGCTGGAGATGCCTGGGGAACGTGTCATGTTTCTGGTTATAAACATTCAAGATAGTTCACCCCCTCTTTTACTCCATCTTCCTCCTAAAACTTTTCTTTATCTCCTAAGCCAGTAAACTTTAAGTTTGTGCTAACAGAAAGGTTAATATAAGATATTTTACTTGTCTGTTGTATCTAAATTCTGAATCTGTGAACAGTTAGTTATGGGAAATTCGATCGATCCAAACATGTACAAATGTGTGATGTAATTTAATGATTTGTTAATTAAATGATTCAGTTCTGCTGTTTCAACATAATTAACGTTTCCTGTCAAGTTACATCTTGCCTAGTCACAATTTATTGTTTAATTCCTGAAAAAGAGAGAACTCGTTTTAATATTGATGGTAAGTTTGGGTCAGATAAAATCTACTCAATCTTTCATCTGGAATATTGTACAGTCAGCAAAACTGACCGGTGCAAAATCCCTACAATTATATATTAAATTGTGGTTCTGATGGCTAACCATTTAGTTTTCGACATTCAACTGATGAAGTGATCAATCTGCAAATCCACCTGTGATGGAAAAAAAACACACAATTTAATAATCCCTTAGCTGAATATTACCCACTTATTTATAGATCATAAACTCACCTGCCACAAAAATGTATAAATCTTATTACTGGTTTGGGGTTTATTGCAATGACTTTCAGGATGACTAGATGTTTGTTTGTTTTTAAATACTGTATCGCTGGAGGAGTTGGGTTCAGGTGCATGTCTAAGCAGTTTTGGTGCAAACTGAAACTAAAACCTCACGTCTTATTGCTGACTACTGTATCTAAAATCTATCAATCTATCTTTTGGCCCAAATATGTCATAATTCCTGCTTTAGATTGTGATCTATCTTCTGATCAAATTACCACGTGGACACAGCAGACTTTCAGAAAAGGCTAATGTACTGCACTGCCTAAGGTTTAACCGCTTTACGTGCACAAAATTAATGACTTCATTGCCATTACTCTACACCCTAATCAATCTTGTACTAATAGTGATGGTGTTTAAACAGAACAGGGGGGTTGTGTTGTTTAATGTCAGACCAAGTAGCTCTGATGATTAAACTTAAAACTAAAAAGAAGAAAATTGAAACTGGAAAAAGAGTAAACAAATGAGAATGAACACAAAACACAACTACAGTATTTATGGCTACATGTTCTAAAATCTCAGGCTCCTTATCCTGTACAATTTAATTTGTAACCCCTCAACCCCCACTGCCCAACTTTGCTGGTGGTATCAATAGCTGCTGTGAGTTAGTGTTCTGATTCCAAGAAACATAATCTGCTCATCTCTCAGAAATATATATTTTTTAACATTTCTCTCGAATCAATCCCTTCCATTTAAACATAACACTCAACAGCCAAATCATCTTTTTATTGAGAGGCAAGAGACTTAACCCAACCAGGGTCACATCTATAGAAACTGGCTAATGGAAATGTGCCTCAGTTGTTGTTGTTTTTTTCATTTCAAGCAATTTCTCAAAAAAAAAACGTTTTTAATTTATTTATTTATTTATCATGCTTATTGTTAAAAGGAAATACCGGTACTACCTTAATTTCTGGACTATAAGGCACTACTTTTTCCACACGCTTTGAATTCCACGGCTTATACAATGCTGTGGCTAATTGATGATTTTTCCCCCCTCTTTTTTGTTTGACAGGCTAACGAGCTTCATGCAGCCAAAACATTTTGCCTCGTCACACCCAGACGCTTACAGAGCTGCCTAATAGACATCTCCCTTGGGGAGTGGGTCATTGTGACTTAATAAGACTACCTGTATAAATAAAGGTAAAAAAAAAACTCTGACCAATGAAACTTGGTGCCCCCTCCCTGTTATGCTATGAGGGGGCACAACAAGGTAGAACTATTTGCAGCCACTCTAAGTGTGAGTCATACATTAATGTGGCA
>JBBPBX010000242.1:40051-112493 GCA_038048925.1 Garcialebias charrua
AGGATTTTTGGGATTGAAATTGCCCCAAGGCCACACCCTGCCACAGATCTTTGGAGGACACCCCACGTGGAGATGGTCTTCATCTGGTCTCCATGGGTCAGTCCTCAGTGCTGGTTGATCACCTTCGGTCTCACGCAGGTGCAACCCACTGAGATGAGTTTGGACTCCAGGCGGTAGTGGTAGCTGTGCCTGGCCCTGGCGTCTTGACTCGCCTCAGAACCAGCACCTGATGCAGAATGGGACGGGACTCCAGGCCCCCGTCCTCCAGTCCTTGGTGGTCCAGGCAGGTTTTGAGCAAACAGTGAGCCTGCGACAGCGCATGAGGGAACATGTTGTCATCCCTGGAGATGCTGAGGACAGAGAGGAGACAAAAAACTGTTAACAGGACTCTGAGCTTCATGAAGGACAACACACTGAGGAGCTGAAGCCTCACTTGTAGGTCCACGGTGAGATGGAGTCGCTGGCCAAAGAACTGACTTTTAGGCTGGGAACTAAATTGTTTGGGTCCAAACGCAGAGGGACCGTTTCTTCTGCTAATCCTTCAAAGGACTTCCTGTGTGGCTTTGCTGCTGTCTGTGGGACCACCACCACCATCATCATCAACAGGACAGCGCTGACAACCTGAGGAAGAAGAACATTCATTCATTCAACCTTTATTTATACAGGCTAGCCTCGTTGAGCCACGGGGACTCATTTACAAGAGAGACCTGTCTCACTCACACCTAGGGTCAATTTAGAGTTACCAATCAGTCTAACATGCATGTTTTTGGACTGTGGGAGGAAACCGGAGAAAACCCACGCATGCACGGAGAGAACATGCAATAACAAGTCACTTTCATCATTGTCGTCGTGAATGTCTAGCGAAGACATACTGAAACAAAAAAAATATAAACGTAAAAAACAAACTAACATTGATACTGAGGAAACACATTACATATTTTATTAAAGCAACAATAATCAAGTTTGATCATGAAATAAAGAAACATGTACTTGGGAACCAGTACAATAAATTCTCTCAATAAAAGTTAATGAGACTAACTCGAAAGTATAGACAAAATCATATTTTTAACACGCACTAAAATACGTACGTTCAGTGCAAGTGTATGTTATACATGAACACAGAATTTTAATTAAGTCATCTTTTTAAAAATTCTTAAATTTATAAAGTTGTACATTTTCTGTGACGTGGTTAGAAAAATAAAATAATAAAAAAAATAAGCTTCAAAGATATTTATTGTCAATATTGTGCATCTGTATTATTCTAATTTTATGTCCACTAAAATTGCAGCACAGAAAAGCCATAACAATAAAGAAATACATTATATAAAAACTGGAGCGTGAGATTGATAGGCGGATAGGTGCAGCGTCCGCAGTGAAGCGGGCGCTGTACCGGTCTGTCGTGGTGAAGAGAGAGCTGAGTCAAAAGGCAAAGCTCTCAATTTACCGATCGATCTACGTTCCCACCCTCATCTATGGTCATGAGCTTTGGGTTATGACCGAAAGAACAAGATCTCGGATACAAGCGGCTGAAATGAGTTTTCTCCGCAGGGTGGCTGGACTCTCCCTTAGAGATAGGGTGAGAAGCTCAGTCATCCGGGAGGGACTCGGAGTAGAGCCGCTGCTTCTCCACATCGAGAGGAGCCAGTTGAGGTGGCTCGGGCATCTGGTTAGGATGCCTCCTGGACGCCTCCCTGGTGAGGTGTTCCGGGCATGTCCCACCGGGAGGAGGCCCAGAGGAAGACCCAGGACGCGCTGGAGGGACTATGTTTCTCGGCTGGCCAGGGAACGCCTTGGGATTCCCCCAGAGGAGCTGCTCCAAGTGGCTGGGGAGAGGGAAGACTGGGCCTCCCTACTTAGGCTGCTACCCCCGCGACCCGACCCCGGATAAGAGGAAGAAAATGGATGGATGGATGGATGGATTATATAAAAACAACTATTAAACTTTGGTTTTTGTTTCTGCCTACCGTAATATCTGGTGGAAATACATTTCATAAACAATATTAGACATACAACCTTACCATCTACATTTTAAAATTGTGTAATAATATTATGATCACAGTTATATTAGTTGCAGTGCAAACCATAAAATAATCTTGACATAAATACAGTTTCCCCTTACTTACCTTGTTTCCAAAACCTGAATGGGAGTCTCCCCAAATTCACTTCTGAGACCTTCCCCAAAGTCATCATCTCTGCATAAAAACATATAATGTAGTTCAAACAATAATCAGATATTCTTTTCAACACATTTATCACACAATGACAAATTTATCTAACATATCAAAGCATGTAGGATGATTTAAAAAATAGCATCAAACAGCCATCTTCCATCCTGTTCTGCTGCTAGAAGTAAAATTTGAACTTTTTATGCTCTCCTTTCATCCTGCTTCACTGCATGCTCATGTCCGCAGCAAACTCGTCCACCCCACCGCAAGTTTTAGTCAGAGTCAGAGTCAGAGTCAGAGAGAATTTATTGTCATTTGCACCGCATGTAGTACATGTGTTGAAAACGAGATTATGTACACAGGGTCCCAGTTACATCCAACAACAAATGCAAGAGTTTACAAACAAATTTACAGATTTTATTCCAAAAATTAATAATTTTTGAGGCCCTTTATACAGGTAAACGTCCAAAGAGGTTGAGATGTATGCATCAACAACATTTATTGTGTAGTAGAACTAACAGACGTTTCGATTTTGAACACCAAATGATCTGCAGACAATATGCTAATTGCTAGTTGTTGAGATCATGCCTCTCTTACACAGACAGCGCAGTTACAGTACTTTCATCATATCTGCTTGCTGATCCACAATACAATAAGTTAGGATAACTAAATGTACGTATCAAAACAATACTGAGGTTGAATGAGTTAGCTGCTGCCATTAGCATCACGTCAGCTGTAGGCCGGAAAACGGTTTTAGCCTGTTGTAGATAATTTCATGGCATTTGCGCTATCACATGAGTCAAGCAAAGACACTTACTTTTCAAGCAGGAAAGTTGCTAACTCTGCATCGCTTGGCAATCCTGAGCACTCGAAGCTCTCGCCACCTCCGCCATCTTGAAACAGCTACTGTTTGAGACGGGAGCGTGCCCGGCTGCTGCGCCTGCGCGCTGCCGCTGGGAGAGGCGGGGGGAGGGCGGGGGAAGCTCGTTCATGAAAATAACTCTGTTTTTATTGGCTGGTCAAAAACGGCCCGCTCTGGTTTTTATAAATGCTATTTTAACCACCGGGAGACGCCAGAGGAATATAGTATTTCTCAAAGATTACCTGTTTAACATCACTCTGACAAAAAATAGTGACTGAGAGAAGAAATATGTTTATAAAAAAAGCTACATACTGCAACTTTAACAGCTTCATTAAAACGGGCAGCAGTGAAAGGGTTAATGGCATTGCAGAAGCGCACGCTGACAGAGTTGAAGAGTTCAAGTGCTCCAGGTTGGGGGAGGGGCGGACTCACCGCACCGCACAGCTTGCTGAGGAGACAGGTGCAAGAAACGAGACCGGAGCTGGATGCTGGGCAGACAGAAAAGACCATGGCGTTTTGGAGCACGGTGAACTGACATTGTAAGTGACATTTCATGGATATTTTTTACTTTTCAAAGTCCTTAAAACAGAATAAAGTCAGGTGACACTAACGGAGCAATATTTTTAGAGTTAAAGCAAGCAGCAATTACCGTCATCATGTCGTCAAATGGCTGCCATGCGGCCATTTAAACTTTAAAGCTAACTCTGTTGATTTTATTAAACTTAAACAAGTTTGTAACAGCCCTTAATCTTATAAGAGTCTGTATATTATTAAAATAAATATTGGCTGAATATGTCAAAGCTAAATAAACTCCAGGTTTACGGGATGGTAAATTTAATAGAGTTGGACATAAAGTGTTTTACCAAAATTACTGCCATTTTAAAACGCAGTCAACCGATAAGGCCTTGTCACACTAGACAATTTTGCCAACTTATGAAACATTTTTTCTCGGTCTAAATTGCTAATAAAAGTTGTGCATTTGATCAATTTGTCAGAATTATAGTGTGTAAATGCCTAAAAGAAGCTTCCAGTTGATTTTTTTTCCAATTCCATCTTCAAAGTAGAAGTTGGCATAAGTTGTCTAAAATGTCAGTGTGACAGGGCCTTTAAAGACCGTGTAAAGTGAAATTAAATGTGTGTTTTGAGTTTGTCACACGGCATAAATATGTGTTATTAATCACCCATATAAATCTGACTGATTAAAAACATTGTTTACCTTATAAAATTAAGTCTCAAAAATAATGAAAAAACTAGAGGTGTTGATCAATTAATTTTTAAACTAATTAATCGCATATCAGTTTTAAAATTAATCGCAATTAATCGTGATTAAACACTTTAAGGCAACTTAATAATAATAATAATAATAATAAACTTTATTTGTATAGCACCTTCCAACAATGCCTTGCATTGACCAAGGTGCTTAACAGGATAAAAAGATGAAAAAACTGGAACAATAATTCAATGAAAATAGAATAAGAAACAACAGCAATAAAAGAAGGCAATGGAAATAAAAAATGCTACAAACTAAAACTTTTTGAACAAGAGGAAATAAAAAGGCAATGTAGATAAAAAATGTTACATATTAAAATACCAAAAGTAATAATAGTTGCACACTGGAAGCTTATTTGAACTAGAGGAAATAAAAAGGCAATGGAAATAAAAAATGCTACATACTAAAATACCAAAAGTAATAAAAGTTACACACTGAAAGCTTTTTTGAACAAGTGTGTCTTCAGTCTGGTTTTGAACAGAGTCAGATCAGAGGTGGCACGCAGCTCAAGGGGGAGACTGTTCCAGGCTTTTGGGCCGGCAACAGAAAATGACCGGTCTCCCCATTGTTTGTACCTTGAGTGAGGCACCTCCAGCAGGTGTTGACTGGCAGATCGTAAAGCTCTGCCGGGCTGATGGGCTTTCAAAAGTTCTGAGATGTACAGAGGTGCGAGTCCATTCAGAGCTTTGAAAACAAACAGCAGAAAACAAACTTATAATAAAGATGGATTCATTCATCAGTTAAGTCATAACCTTTATTGTTTTTACTTTCACACAGTGTTTAAAAACTGAAATCAAAACATTTTACTGTTTGATAAACTGTATGAATTAGTGTGAACTGAAATTTAGAACCTTACAGAACATTTCTGCTTTGTTTTAAACCACATGTATAAGATCTACTTTTCATTTATCCAGCTACTAAGGCAAACCAGTCTCTACATTACCTTCAAGGCCTTCTTGAATCGCAGTACTGTATGTTGACAGTCATCTGAAGGCTCCATGACTCTGAACATGTGGCAGAAGGCAGGCAGCACCACAGAACAGGAGATGTAGTTCTGTCCACCCAGAGTTTCTGTGACATACCTGTGAAAACACAAATTAATAAACAATACAGGTAATCAGGTCTTTCTTGTAAATGAGTCCTTGAGGCTCATTGAGACTAACCTGTGTAAGTACAGGTTGATTGAAAAAAAAAATCATTAGAGCTTTTATTTAATTATTCATTCTTTTAGATTAAAAAAGCAAATTCATCAAAAAGAAAAACACTGAATGAAAAGGGAGCAGAAAGAAGAATTATATTTTTTAACACACACACACTTGGTTTATTTACACAGCTTAACTGACCCACTGACTTAACCAATATCAACTTAACTACAAAGAAAAAGAAATAAAACTGTACCTGCATGGCTCAGGTAGCTCCTCCAACTTTTTCAGCTCTCCCTCCAAGCTCAGCTTCTTTAATTTAGTTGATCCACATTTATTGACATTTTGTGGGTACTTGTAGGCAGTTAGTCAGGCAGTTAGCTGAAAAACCGGCTGTCCTTCACAGGTTGTAGTAGACTTTGTTTGCACAGTTATGATTTAAGGGTGAGCTACAAGCACTGCTTACCCTTCATGCTACAGTCTCAGTCCAAACAAGAGTGACAGATATGTCACTTCCAGAAATACCTGCATGATTTGATTGCCTAGATTGGTTCCACCTGGTCCTCCTCACTGAGCAGCAGCCAGGTAGTTTGCCAGAACACGTATTTAAATTAAAATTTAAACTTCTCATTCTGTTCCATCCATCCATTATCTTCAACTGCTTCTTCCTTTTTGGGTCACTGGTGCACATATCTGTCTTATCAGCTTCTGTAAGCAGGGGGATTTCACTGTCTGTCCCGAGCATTGTTGTTATTTTTTTTCTCAATGTTCCATTCGTGTGCAACCGTCTGGATGTGCAGCGCGCACAGTGGTGCTCGGTAGATTTACTCACAGTTAAAACAAAGGAGTGCAGGCTCCAGCTGTCATCAATAAAGTGAGCAGTGACACCCAAATCGTTATCATTGCTAGCAGAAGTCCAGTGATCGCATGTGAGTGCAGATACGGTGCCTGCACTAACAGCGTTAGCATTAGCAAGCGGAAACCGGACGTGACTCGGTTCGGCATCCGGGGGGAGCTTTTCAAAATAATCGTTGCGTAACTTATTTTATTTTAACGCGTCACATAATAAATAAAATAACGCAAATAATTAACGCGCTAATTTCGACACCATTAGAAAAAACATAATTGTGCCCTGGTCTGAAACGCTGGGGTCGTGTCAGCACGTGGGCGTGGTTTCAGCGCAGTACTGCGCCCATGTCCTGCACCCTGAAGATGTTCGCGAAGTATTGGAGTTCTCCAGCCTTACTCATTTGAACCTCCAGAGCCAGACTCAGACTCTGAGTCAGACAGTGACCACTGTGACGGTCGGCATCATTCTTCACAGCTGTGTGTGGAGAGGCAGACAGGTGCAGCAGAGATCCAGTAAACCTGCTCTGTTTTTATCTGAGTTCTGGCTGTAACAGCAGCTCCTTTTTCCAAGAGTTACGCTGTTGGTGATTAAAATATAGAGTAATCACGTTGATAACTAAGTATGCAATGGACCTGTTGCATTTTCTTACCAAAAAAAAAATAAAAAAAATAATAATAATAATGAATTCAATTTATAACGCACTTTTCATTAGTGAAAATCTCAAAGCGCTACACACATTGAATGCAACACACATTCATACACCGGTAGTGGCAGACTACCATGCAAGGTGCTTTCTAGTCCTACCGGGAGCAACTTGGGGTTAAGTGTCTTGCCCAAGGACACAACGACACATGGTGTGGGGAACCAGGATTCGAACCGCCAACCTTCCGATCGGGGGACGACTATAGGAGCTATAGCTATTGCTATCTGATGCTATCTGCGATTCGCGAGTGAACGGCTCCACCGAGGCGAAGAACTAATTTATACGGCTGGAGCTGCAGGGGGTGGGGCAATACTTAAAGGGGACCACATATTCAAAATTCACTTTTTAATGTTTTTTTTTACTCAACTTTGGGTATTTACTTCATAAAAAAAACAGTCCTAAGGCCAAAAAAATGCACCCAGTGGTTTATTTACTCTTAAGTAGATTTATTTATCTTTGATAAATACACTTCGTTTCCCACTTCCTGCGGTTTGTGACGTCACAAACCGCAGCCAACCACCTCAAACCTGAGTCCAGCCCCTCACCTATCAACCCCTGGTTAGGCTCAACCCACTTCTGTATTAAACACATGACTGTTGTTTTTCATGATTTCATCTCATCTTTTGTTTATATGTTCTTAATTTCATGTGTACAGCACTTTGTTGCAGCTGTTTTTTTTAAATGGCTTTATAAATAAAGTATAATTGTTATTTTTATGTTTTAGTTCAATTTTTAGTGTATTGGCGATCGCTCCCAACGCGCAGCCGGCAAAAATTAAACGAGCGGACCCCCGGCGTAGGGACCGGCGGCAACGGGACACTGCTTCTGGCGCAATGGAGCGGAGCTTCAACTGTACAGCCTCGCTGCAGCCTCGCAGCAGCCTCGCAGCAGCAAGAACCTTCTCCTTACGGATTAATTTACGGGAGACACTTGGTGAACTTTGTGTTGTCTTGACTGGAACAGCGATAACTCCCAAAATCGCCGCTTGTAACGAGCGGAGCTGGCGAACACCGGAAGAGGAACAAGCTAACATTAGCTTCGGATTCGGGTGGTCTCATGCTAAAAGGAGCAGCAAATTGCGGCGCGCTCAGACGGGTTTCGGTAAGTTATCTTAAGCTAGCACTAACAGTAAGTCAAATGAGTAATAAAAAAGGAGCTAATTTTAAAACAACAACACATTACAGATACTGGCTGTTACAGAGGGCGTAAACAGATCTTTGAAGGGCGTGGACTTCAGAACTTGTATCAGAAACCGGTCGTTCAAAACGAAAGTTAAAAATGGGAGAATTCAAAAGGGTATAATTAATTATCTAAGAATTATTTTGTGTATTAAAATGAATTAATATTGTCAAGATAGCACACAGACATACCGGTAACATAAAAATTTTAAAGACCTATATGTGGTCTCCTTTAAGAAGACCGCGTGACGAAACGCGGTCACATTTAAAACACGCCTAAAAAATCCTGAAACAGAAATATCTTTATACAGTTTGATCTAGCCTGGTTAAAACCAGACCCTGTCCTTCACTTCGCTTCAGACAAGGGTCTGGGACCTGTCCATTGACAAACGATTCTTGCTGGAGGCGTGGGCTCTGCTGATGGCTGCTCCCCCGTGGTCTGCTGAACTTGACTTCAGCTCCACCTCCTGTTGAATTTTCTCTCTCTCCATTGTATATTCTGTGTTTATATGATAATAAAACGTCCTAATAAAATAAAATAAAACCATGGAGCGCTGGTCCAACACACCAGAAGACCAGGAAATCTGATGGGACTCGGGCAGCAACTTAAAACCTGACTTTAATTCTCTTGTGACAACCTGAGGCATTTCCTTGTTCAGCGGAGGGAGAGGAGGAAAAGGAGGAGGGAGCGAACACTTGACTTTTGGGAAAAAACCAAAAGAAAACTCCAGATAAGGGATTAAGAAGGGGAAATTAATAAATTTGTGTCACATATAAAACAGTCCTGCATCGCTTTGAATGAGAACATGCGGCTGCGAGCTGGCTGCGCGCTGGGACAGGTGGGGGTGTAGGTTTGGGGCCAAAAACTCCGCCCCTTCTGTTCTCTGATTGGTCCGGTCAAAAATCTACCGGAGAAATCCTTGTCTATGAGAAAAGTCCCAGACTGTGCAGTGAAGGGAAATGAGAATTGAGCGGAGCTGTGACGGAAGGCGAGGGCCAGGCTAAGTTTAATCTATAACTCCAAAATTAATTGAGCTACAATTTTGAGACTTTTTACTCATTTACAAGATTACAATTATGACATTTATAATGTTTATTGAAGAAAATATTGAAATTCACTTTACACGGTCTTTAAGAAAACGATAATGGCCATCGACGACTGGAGTTTGACACCCCTGGTCTAAGACAAGGTGTCCAGTCCTGGTCCTAGATGGCCACTACTGTATCCTGTTTTTTTTTTTTTTTTTGCTCCAACACACCTGATTTGAATGAATGGAGGATTAACAGGCTTCTGTATTGTTTGAAGAGGTCATTCAGTCAATCAGCTGTATTGGAGCAAAAAGCAAACATATGAAGGATACCAGTTGTTGAGAACCAGGACTACCCACTGATCTATGGTCACACTGACTGCACTTATTCTGTAACTGTGGTGAATGATATTACAGACTGATGGCTACAAGAAGACGGAACCAGCCCCCTGCAAGAGAGGCAGCAGTATATGCTGCAAAGGCAGTAGACAAGACTACAAGCTTGGAGATAAAATTAATTAACTCATTTAAAGGTAAGTTTAACAATTTATTTGACTCTAGCTCCCTTCTACAGATCTGTCAGTGTTGCCAACTTTTCAGTTATGAAAACAAAGCGGAGGTTTGTTTCTGAATAGTGCTGCCACGATTAGTCGGCGACTAATCGATTAGTAAAATAGCGACTAATTTAATAATCGATTAATCAGTTTTTTTGGTTTNCTGTGGGAGGAAACTGGAGAACCTGGAAAAGACCCACGCAGCATGGAGAGAACATGCAAACTCCACCCAGAATCCACTGAGTGGGATTTGAACTGGGGCGACCTGCAGCTCCATCAACTGTACCACCATGCTGCCCTCAATTAACATTTAAATTGTTACTATGACAAATGTGTGTTTTTTTTTAAGATATCCAAGTTTGTCTTTGATATGAACATCAGAGCAAAACTTTACTTGTATTCCAAAATTGTTGCAATTGACATACAAAAAATATATTTTCGGAAACAGACTTTATTCTGGGCAGCACGGTAAGTTTAACAATTTATTTGACTCTAGCTCCCTTCTACAGATCTGTCAGTGTTGCCAACTTTTCAGTTATGAAAACAAAGCGGAGGTTTGTTTCTGAATAGTGCTGCCACGATTAGTCGGCGACTAATCGATTAGTAAAATAGCGACTAATTTAATAATCGATTAATCAGTTTTTTTGGTTTGTTATTTTTTTTTATTGTTGTTGTTCTTTACTTTGTTTTTCTCTTCAAACTGCTTTGACACCTTCCACTGCCACATCTGCCTTTCTGTCCTTGACACACATGTACAGTAGTGGTAACCAGGTATGTCGTGGACGTCACAAGACATTATACAGACAGCTCTGGTATCATGGCTACCTGGCTACGGAGCTCAAAGTGTGGGATCATTTTAAGAAAATGAAAGAGAAACCGGTGCAATGCAATATCTGCACGGCAGAACATGCCTTCCACAGCAATTGTTTTTAGTTAGCATATAGCTAAAATCTAATGATGGTTATATGGTTTATATGGCCTCGTGCAATAAGCTGTACGTTTTATATTCAATTAACGTATGATCCGATTAGTCGACTAATCGAAAAAAATAATCGACGATTAAGCGAATATAAAAATAATCGTTTGTGGCAGCCCTATTTCTGAATGTAGCTTTTTTGTTCAGGAAGCTCCCACCATGCAAATGTAACTGAACAGTTCTGCATTAATTATTGTTTTACAGGTTATAGTGTTAAAGTCATGTTGGTAAAACATGTATTCATCTCTGATTGTTTTGGATGACATAAAACAACATCTTTTTATCTTTTGTGATGTTGTAACATGCAGGTCGTTAAAGTCAGTCTGGTGTGGTTTAACTGAAAAATATCATACTTATTCATTTTCACAATAACATTTATCTTTAATGATAATATATCTCCATTTATGGTAATGGTAAATGGTCTGTACTTATATAGCACTTTTCTATCCATCCAGGACACTCAAAGTGCTTCACACTACAATCTGTGTCCTCATCATTCACACAGCACTCTATTAGGTCTCTACACAGCTAACATGTACAATCATCTATGGAGACTAATTAGTGCCAGTCACATTCATACACTGATGGGACACACATCAGAGGCATTAGGGGTGAAGTGTCTTGCCCAAGGACACAACAACTGAGACAGCTGGACGGGGGATCGAACCGACAACCTTCCGGTTCCAGGATGACTCCCCTAACCACTCTGCCACATGCTGTCTCTGATGAAGGACCTATAACTTGAACTAAATTAACCACATCAGTCTCACAGAACAAGAGAGTTCAGTAACCACCACTAAATTTATAAAATGATCAACTTTCAACATTTAAACTGTGCTGAATATTTTAAAAGCTGAATTAAACAGACTGAAATAGTCCCGTTTAAATCCGTCTTTACTCGTCATGCTCACAACAAGCTAGCTGCCGTTAAATACAACTAGTGATGTTACGCTCAGAGGTGTCACAAGTATTCATATTCATTACTTAAGTAGAAGTATAGATACTAGCCATCTGTGAATAGCAAACAACCATCAGGGTGTTAACGATCCATCGTCAGGATGATGGTCCTCCTTGATCATGTGAGCAGCTGGTTTCGGCTGTCATCAGCCAACTGGTTGATCCACTGTGAGAGGGTGCTCTTTATAAGACTGAGCTGAACTCCGCTTCTCAGACTGAGGAAGTCTTTCGGACGAAAGACGAAACGTTTCTACAGTTTTTTTTTTTTTTTGCTTTGTTTTGTTTTGTTTTTTGAATGTCCAGAGGACCAGACTTAGCTTTTTTGGATATAGATACTAGGGTTTTAAAACACTTTTGGAATTAGAAGTATCAACACAAGCTTTTTACTCAAGTAAAAGTATAAAAGTACTGGTTTTAAACTACTTAAAATATAAAAGTAAAAGTAATGAACACTTAAAAAAAGCCATTAAAGATAAATGCTTAGGCAGTGCTACAGGGTTCTATAATGTACAACCTCTCCACATTTTTTTCTAAAGTCAATAATGACTATAATGTTAAATTAAAATGTTAAAGTTGAAAATTTTGGAATTATCTGACTAGACTAATTGTTTCAGCCACGATCATCTTCATTCTAGGCTCCATCTGGTACAGTCTGTCCTGCTGGAATGTGATGTGATTTGTGTCATACAGGTGTGATGGAGTGAGTTCAATCTAATAGGATATCAGAATGGTTTATATTTACACTTCTCATCCAACCACAATCAAATTCACTCTATCCATGGGCTCCATGTACCTGGATAGATTCCTTTTTATTTCTTTTTTTTCTGAACAATGAAAAGATGGAATAAAAACAAGTCAAAGTTAAATAGAAATGAAATACTTTTTGCATTTTTAAAAAGTAAGTAGTAGAAAGTACAGATAATTGAACTAAAATGTCAGACGTAGAAGTAAAAAGTAGGCTGAAAAATAATTACTCCACTAAAGTATAAATAACAAATTTCTACTTAAGTAAAGTAACAAAGTATTTGTACTTAGTTACTTGACACCTCTGGTTACACTCGACACCTCCTGCTCGACATTGTTCCGAGCAAATGAAGCAGAAGTGTCGCGAGATGGTGTTTGGAGCGCTAGTTCAGCACGCTGATAATCACATGACTACTCCAAACGAGGCTTCGTTATGTCACTCCTGTGTTGAACTGTTTCAACTCAAAACTTTTGAAAAGGACCTGATTCACGTAAAAGCAGAGTTTTTTTTTAAAGGGGAGGTTCCACATGAAAGAGTTGTCAAAACTGGAGAGTTAGCAGCAAAGAAGAGCCACAGATTGACCATCTCAGCTGAAATAATCTTATTTTAAATAAAAATTATCTTTGAACCCCCAACCCCTAAATTTCCATTTTACTCTTTATGTTAAAATACTTCTTAGTGATTTAGTATTTATTGCCAAAGAGTATTTCTGTAATCTTCTTCTTATTCTTTCAGCTTTTCCCTTTTCAGGGGTCGCCACAGCGAGTCATCCTCCTCCACCTCACTCTGTCCTCTGCATCCTCTGTCCTCACTCCAACTACCTTCATGTCCTCTCTAACTGCATCCATATATCTCCTCTTTGGTCTCCCTCTTTGTCTTTTTCCTGGCAGCTGCATTTCTAACATCCTTCTACCAATATACCCACTGTCCCTCCTCTGGACATGTCCAAACCATCTCAGTCTGGCCTCCCTAACTTTATCTCCCAGTTGTTTAACATGTGCTGTACCTCTGATGATCTCATTCCTGATCTTATCCATCCTTGTCACTCCTAAGGAGAACCTCAGCATCTTCATTTCTGCCACTTCCAGTTCTTTCTCCTGTCTTTTTGTCAATGCCACTGTCTCCAGACCATACAACATAGCTGGTCTCACCACTGTCTTGTAAACTTTTCCTTTGACCTTTGCTGACACCTTTTTGTCACAAATCACTCCTGAAACTTTTCTCCATCCACTCCATCCTGCCTGGACTCTCTTTTTCACCTCTTTACCACATTCCCCATTTTCTTGGACAGTGGACCCCAAGTACTTGAAGTCTTGCACCTTTGTGACCTCTGCTCCTTGTAGCCTCACTGTTCCACTGGCCTCCCTCTCATTCACACACATGTACTCTGTCTTACTACGACTGACTTTCATTCCTCTTCTTTCAAGAGCATACCTCCACCTCTCCAAGTTCTCTTCCACTTGTTCCCTGTTCTCACCACAGATCACAATGTCATCTGCAAACATCATAGTCCATGGGGATTCCTGCCTGACCTCATCTGTTAGTCGGTCCATCACCAGAGCAAACAAGAAGGGGCTCAGAGCCGATCCTTGATGCAATCCCACCTCCACCTTGAAGCTATCTGTCACTCCTACAGCACATCTCACCACTGTCCTGCTGTCCTCATACATGTCCTGTACCAGTCTAACATACTTTTCTGCCACTCCAGATTTCCTCATGCAATACCACACCTCTTCTCTTGGTACCCTGTCATATGCTTTTTCTAAATCCACAAACACACAATGGAGTTCTTTCTGACCCTCTCTGTACTTCTCTATCAACATCCTCAAAGCAAAGATGGCATCTGTGGTGCTCTTTCTTGGCATGAAACCATACTGCTGCTCACAGATAGTCACCTCTTGTCTAAGCCTTCCTTCCACAATTCTCTCCCAGATCTTCATCGTGTGACTCATCAACTTAATTCCCCTGTAGTTGCTACAACTCTGTACATCACCCTTGTTCTTAAAAATGGGAACCAGCACACTTCTTCTCCATTCTTCAGGCATTTTCTCACCCTCAAATATTCCATTAAATATTTGAGTCAAAAACCTCACTGCCATCTCTCCAAGACATTTCCAAACCTCCACTGGTATGTCATCAGGTCCTACTGCCTTCCCCTTCTTCATTCTTTTCAGAGCTTTCCGGACTTCACCCTCACTAATCTTTCCCACTTCCTGGTCCACAGTTTCTATGACCTCCACTCTTCTTTCTCTTTCATTCTCTTCATTCATTAGCTCCTCAAAGTAATCCTTCCATCTTCCCATCACACTCTCCTCACTTGTTAGAACATTCCCATCTTTAATAAGCCTAACCTGCTGCACATCCTTTCCAGCCTGATCCCTCTGTCTTGCCAATCGGTACAAGTCCTTCTCGCCCTCTTTAGTGTCCAGTCTCCCATATAACTCATTGTACGCCCTCTGCTTTGCCTTAGCTACTTCCCTCTTTGCTCTATGTCCCATCTCCTTATATTCCTGTCTCCTCTCTTCAGTCCTCTCACTGTCATATTTCTTCTTGGCTAATCTCTTTCTTTGAATGGCGTCCTGCACTTCACTATTCCACCACCAGGTTTCCTTATCATCCATTCTCTGTCCAGATGACACACCAAGTACCTTCCTACCTGTCTCTCTAATTACTGTTGCTGTAGTAGCCCAGTCACTTGGAAGCTCTTTCTTACCACCCAGAGCCTTTAACAGCTCGTCTCTGAATTTCTCACAACATTCTTCCTTCTTTAGCTTCCACCATTTGGTCTTCTTCTCTGGTTTTACTCTTTTTCTCTTCTTCGCAACAACAGTCATTCTACACACAACCATCCGATGCTGTCTGGCCACGCTCTCCCCTGCTACAACCTTACAGTCTCCAATCTCCCTCAGGTTTCCTCTTCTACACAGAATGTAATCGACCTGTGTACTCCTTCCTCCACTCTTATAGGTCACTCTATGTTCCTCCCTCTTTTGGAAATAGGTATTGACTATAGCCATTTCCATTCTCTTGGCAAAGTCCACCACCATCTGTCCTTCCTGGTTTCTTTCCTTGACACCAAACCTACCCATCACTTCCTCATCCCCTCTGTTTCCTTCACCAACATGTCCATTCAGGTCTGCTCCAATCACCACTCTTTCCTCCCTGGGAATACTCTCTATCACTTCATCCAAATCTTTCCAAAATTTATCTTTCTCCTCCCCATCACATCCAACCTGTGGAGCATAACCACTTACTATGTTTAGCATCAGACCTTCTACTTCTACCTTTAGACACATCACCCTATCTGACACTCTCTTCACCTCTACTACATTCTTTGCCAACTCCTCCTTCAGGACCACCCCTACTCCATTTCTCTTTCTATCCACACCATGGTAAAACAGTTTAAACCCTGCTCCATTACTGCGAGCCTTGCTGCCCTTCCACTTGGTCTCTTGGACACATAAAACATCTACCTTTTTTCTCTGCATCATGTCAGCCAGCTCCCTACCTTTGTCTGTCATTGTCCCTACATTTAGAGTTGCAACCCTCAGTCGTGCATTCTTCACTTTCCTCCTCTCCCTCTGTCTCCTGACACGTTTCCCTCATCGGGGTATTTCTGTAATAATCCCGTTAAATAATTAACTTCCATTTTATGTATCAATATGTAGAAGAAAGTTGTGTGAGGTGTTTGTAAAAATTAAATAACAGATTTCATAATTGCTGTGTGATCATGTTAGAGTAGTGGATGAGATCACGTGTGATGGGGGGGGGGGGTGATGCAATTTACTTGGCATCTGAAAATACATTTCCTCAAAGGTATTTTGAATCTGAAAAGAGCTTCACTGAGTGAGAAGTAGTGGAGCTCAGCAGACAGTCTCAGTTTCACTGTCAGTTTTACCAGTTGTTTGCTTTGTTACTGCCGAGAGCCTGCAGGAGAGTCATGGGCGGGGGTGTGGGGTGGGAAGGTGTGCTCTGTGATGAGGAAGCTCGGCTTGGAGACACAGCCCAGAGGCAGAGATGGTCCCAAAAGGCGGTTCTAGTCCCAGCCGGTTGTTATTGCTCTCCTGCCTACTGCCATAGGACGCCACAGGATTTCTCAAACATGCATGAATGAGTCGAAGTAAGACTCTGGGCATGTTTTTTTATGAGAGGAGAACATTATAACATGATATAAAACAAACAAAAAATAGATTTTACATGAAATAGTCCCTTTAAGGAAAAGTATTAACTTCATGCAACAAATATGGAGTTAAACTTCTTTGACCTACCGAGTATTTGTCTGTCCATTTTGAACACTAGGGCGAGGTGTGTTTGCCACTGTCAACTTCCAGAAAGGAGACTTTGTAGTGGAATACAGAGGAGAATTAATACATTATGAAGAATCACAAAGAAGGAGAAGAATATATCACCACAAAGCTGCTATCTACATGTTTGACTTTTTTTGGAATGATAAACAGTGGTGGTAAGATTTTAACCTAAATAAACAAAAGTGTGGTTAAAAGTTTGCCTTCAGAGTAATACACCCTTTTTTTTACCAACATTCTGTAATGAGTTTCATTTTCTTTTCTTTTGAAGCATTGATGCATCACTANAATGGCGAGTAATGAATAGTGTTCTGAAGAATCAAAAGCAAAAACTGGTATTTCAAAATATTTTGTAAAAGACAACGATGAAGTTCACGATGAAAATGAAATTGTAAATGGTTTTAATCAATATTTTGTGAATGTTGGATCAAGCCTTGCAGCTAAAATACCAAAAGTAGATAATAATGTGAGCCATTCAATTACAGGTTGTGCAAACAGTATTTTTCTAAATGGAACTAACAAAGAGGAAATAATGAATGTAGTAAAAAATCTTACAGACAAGAGATCAAAAGACTGGGTGGACATGGATATGATGTTTGTAAAGGACATAATGAGCCATGTTATTGAGCCGTTTACATATATATGTAATTTATCATTTTCAACAGGAATATTTCCAGATAATATGAAAGTAGCTAAGGTAGTTCCTCTTTTTAAAAATGGTGATAAATGTGTGTTCAACAATTATAGACCTATATCCTTGTTACCACAGTTTTCAAAAATTCTTGAAAAACTATTTGTGAACAGACTAGATCAATTTATAGATAAACAAAATATTCTAAGCAACAGTCAGTATGGGTTCAGAGCAAAAAACTCTACATCAATGGCTCTCATGGAATTAATGGAACAAATAACTACTGCTGTCGATCAAAAACAATATTGTGTCAGTATTTTTGTTGATTTAAAAAAAGCATTCGATACTATTGATCACACCATTCTCCTTGAAAAATTGAACAAATATGGTATTAGAGGACCAGCATTACAGTGGGTATCTAGCTACTTAAAAGATAGGAAACAATTTGTACAAATAAATGATGTAAGATCTGACCTCTGTAATATCACATGTGGAGTTCCCCAAGGCTCTGTACTTGGACCAAAGCTATTTATTTTATATGTGAATGACTTGGTAAATGTGTCAGGACTCCTTAAATGTGTACTTTTTGCTGATGATACCACATTTTTCTGTTTAGGTGAAGATGTAGAACAAATGTTGGAATTGATAAAGACAGAATTTGTCAAAATACAAACTTGGTTTAAAATCAATAAATTATCATTAAATCTAGAAAAAACTAATTACATGATATTCAGTAATAAAAAGAAAACTGTTGATGTTCCACTCAAAATTGAGGGTGTTGAGATTTGTAGAGTGAGTGAGGTGAAGTTTTTGGGTGTTATCATTGATGACAAACTGACATGGAAACAACACATAAATTCTGTAAGAATAAAAATAGCTAAATCGATTGCAGTACTGTACAAAGTCAGAGACTTATTGAATGATAAAGCTCTGTATTTGTTGTATAACACAATCATTGTTCCACACTTAATCTATTGTATTGATGTTTGGGGGAAAGCGTGTAAAACAATCACAAAGCCTATTTTTGTATTACAGAAAAGAGCTGTAAGAGTTATCACTAGAAAACATTACCGTCATCCATCTAGTACATTATTTTATCAACTGAAGTTATTGAAGTTCCATGATTTGGTAGATTATAATATTTTATCAGTTATGTATAGGGCTCAGAATAACGCTTTACCTTTAAATATCCAAATGCATTTTGTTAAAAGACAAAGTTGTTATAACCTTAAGGGAACAGAGATGTTTGTAAAACCACAATTCAGAACTAGTTTGAAGGGACGTTCTACCTCAATCCAGGGAATTAGATTATGGAATGGCTTGGAGAATGTAGTTAAAAATGCCAAGTCAATGTTTACATTTAAGAAAATGATCAAAATGAATTTGTTAAAAAAAATATATGAAATGACGTAATGTGTATTGTATTAGTTAGAAAATTAGAAAGAGTTAGTCATTTTGTACTGTTGGTGGAAGATTATTATTGTTTAATCTGATTGTTTGAAAAAAGGGGCAGATATAATAAGATTTATTCTTCTTTCTGCTACCTTTCATTTTTTTATATTTTGTACATTATCATTTATGGGATTGTCTTGTATTGTGTTTCTTTTGTAAAAAAAAAAAAGAACAAATTTAATAAACATAAACACAAATCCTGTTTGATTGACAGTTTTGGTGTATGTTAACCCTGGCAGCAGCAGATTTCTTTCATGTCTGAACTAGCCGGAGCGCATGCTGATCAGCATGCGCTCCGGTCAGCTCACTACATGACAGCTGGCGCGCTACTTTCTTTTACCGTTTGGATCAGAGTCACTGCACGAGTTTTACAAGTTGTCATGTGTTTCATGATTTTTCAATCTTACTGATTTACCGAGGTTTTAGAGGAGGAGAGAGGGGTCTTAAATCTGGCTGAGCGGCTGCAAACTGGTGGACATAAATATAGGAAATTTCACTTCAATTAATCAGCTTTATTTTTTCAGTGCCAACAGGGTAAAGAAGCACCATTCAACAGATAAATCAATATTTAAAGTGTATTTTGTTAATAATAAATTACAGAGATTTAGTTTGAACATTTTGGAAGATGATAATTAGTTCTCACTTGTCAACAAATTAGAAACTACTGTATTCATGACAGATTTAACCTGATCTGTCTAACTGTAAGATAGCTGGATTCCCTTCTCAGAACACGTCAACCCATTTCACAGTCACGGGCTGACATCTTCCTTGTTCTTCTGTCAGAAGAGCAGTTATCAGTTCCTTTGACACGCCATGATTCCCTCATCTAACACCAACCTACATGCTGACTTTGACACGCTCTTTAAAGGCTCTGAGTGCTGCGTTTTCATCGCAAGCATCCCAGTTTGTCAGAGAACTTCAATAAATAAATAAATTATTCAAAAAAAGGAATTAATAAAGAATGAAAAAGTTGTTTTGTGAAGCATGTTTCTTGTTCTTCTTGGGGAATTAAACTGCAGTAGAACTTTATTACTGTAGATTACTGTTTATGTAATTTATAACTGAAACAAATAAAATACTCACTTCAGAGTATGAAAAAAAAGTACTTCAACTATCAAGTGGTGCCATTTGAAACTGTTGTCCAGATATAAGCTGGTGAAGATTCTCAGTCATCCAGGACATGATAAAATAAAATAAAAAGGCGTTCAATACAGAAACAACTGGACTTTATTTGTAACAGAAGACGTTTTACTTCTCATCCGAGGAGCTTTCTCAATTCAAAGAGCAGAGTGTGGGAGCAAGGGTTTAAAAGCTGAGATAAGATACAACATACCTATGTAAATTGACAAATCAGATTTTCACACCTGATGGGAACAGAGGTCTGTGAATTAGACTAACAAAGACCTTAAGAAACCCCTGTTAAGGTGTTAGGTATGATTTGTCATATTTATTATCTGCAATGATTTTATGTCTATATTCTGTTTGTTTTTTTGTACTTCATTTAATATGTTGTCCATGTGTTGCCTATTGTTTGTTTGTTTGTACAGCACTTTGGTTGGCCTTGTTGCTGTTTTAAGGGCTCTATAAATAAAATGGTATGGTATGGTATTTTTCACCTGGTTTTTCTGCTGCCTTTGATACTGTGGACCACAACATCTTGTTGTCACGACATGAGCAGGTGGTTGGTATCAAAGGCACAGTTTTATCCTGGTTTAGATCCTACCTGACTGACAGGAGTTTTTTCTGTTCACTTAGGGAAATGCTCTTCATCTCCAGCTCCTCTGATCTGTGGAGTACCTCAAGGGTCTATTTTAGGTCCACTGCTTTTTAATTTGTACATGTTGCCTTTGTCAAAGTCAAAGTCAACTTTATTGTCAAAACTGCAATATGTACAGGACATACACAGGATTGAAATTGCATTTCTCTCTGTCCCTCGGTGCAACAGTAAATATTTAAACACTAAAACACTAAAACATTTAATAAACATAAGCATAGAATGAAATAACAAAAGTGTAATACTGTCCTGAGTTTTTTGCATAGTAGTATAAAAGTGTAAAAAGTATATCTATAAAATAAAATGAAAGTTCTGGCATTGACATTTGTAATAGAGTGACAAAGCAGCATATGAAGTTTATGTACACAGTATATGTATGAGGTAGTTGATATTGGTATAGAGGTAAAGTGGCATATGCAATAAGGCTAGTAAAAAAAATATATATATCAGCAGTAGTGTAGATATAAAAAGTAGTGTAAATGTAAACAGTAGTAATAAATGTAAACAGTAGTATTGAATGAAAACAGTAGTAATAAATGTAAACAGTGAATGTAAACAGTAGTATGACTATAGGCAGTAATGTAATGCAAACATTAGTGCGAATATAAGAAGTAGTGCAAACTGAATGAGCACATGACCGTGAGTTGAGTGAATAACCCGTTTTGATGACACAGAGTCCAGTGTTAAAATCTTTGTGTTGTGTGGTGGTGTGTGAAAGTTTTTTGTGATTAAGGCAGTACAAGTGGGAGGGAGGGCAGAGCAGGCAGAGAGTTTAGCATCCTGACTGCCTGATGAACAGAGCTGTCATTTAGTCTGCTGGTTCGAGCCTGGAGACTCCTCAGTCTCCTCCCTGATGGCAGCAGTCTGAAGCAGCTGTGTAGTGGGTGTGTGGGATCACCTGCCATGCAGAGGGCTTTCCGAGTGAGGCGGTTGCTGTGTAAGTCCTGTAGTGAGGGGAAGGAGGTGCCGACAATCTTCTCAGCTGCTCTCACGATGCGCTGGAGGCTCTTGCGGCAGGATGCAGTACATGCACCAAACCACACAGTGATGCAGCTGGTCAGGACACTTTCTATGGCACCCCTGTAGAAGGTGCACATGATGGGGGTTGAAGCTCCAGCCCTTTTCAGCTTGCGGAGAAAGTAGAGACGCTGGTGAGCCTTCTTGGCCAGTGATGCAGTGTTCCTGCTCCAGGACAGGTCCTCTGAGACGTGCACTCCCAGGAACTTGGTGCTGTCCACTCTCTCCACTGTGGTGCTGTTGATGGTCAGAGGGGCATGTTGGGCATCCCTCTTCCTGAAGTCCACAACAATCTCCTTTGTCTTCTCCACGTTGAGAGTGAGATTGTTGTGTCCGCACCACAAGGCCAGGCGGCTCACCTCGTTCCTGTAGTCCGTCTCATCGTTGTTGCTGATGAGACCCACCACTGTTGTGTCGTCCGCAAACTTGATGAAGTGGTTGGAGCTGTATGATGGTGTGCAGTCGTGTGTTAGCAGGGTGAATAGAAGGGGGCTCAGCACACATCCTTGTGGGGCTCCTGTATTCAATGTGATGGTGCTGGATGTGTTATTCCCGACCCGTACTGCCTGTGGTCTCCCGGTCAGGAAGTCTAGCAGCCAGTTACACATTGAGGTGTTCAGCCCCAGACTGTCCAGTTTAAGGATGAGCTGTTGGGGGATGATGGTGTTGAATGCTGAGCTGAAGTCGATGAACAGCATTCTGACATAGGAGTCTTTCGTGTCCAGATGTGTGAGAGCTGTGTGGAGGGCAGAGGAGATGGCATCGTCGGTTGAGCGATTAGGCCGATATGCAAATTGGAAGGGATCCAGGGAGGCAGGGAGGACAGATGTGATGCTTTTCATGACTAGCCGTTCAAAGCACTTCATCAGGATGGGGGTGAGTGCTACTGGGCGATAGTCATTGAGGCATGCGGGCGTTGCCTTCTTTGGGACAGGGATGATGGTGGTGGCTTTGAAACAGGTGGGGACGATGGCCTGACTCAGCGAGATGTTAAAGATGTCCGTGAAGACCGCTGCAAGTTATCCTGCACAGTCCTTCAGCACATGACCAGGTATGTTTAGTTTGTAGCAGGTCGCTTTTGTAAATGAGCCCTCGAGGCTCAATGAGATTTACCTGACTAAATAAAGGTTGAATGAATGTTGTCAGGACCAGAAGCTTTCCGGGCGTTGATCTTGATGAATGATCGCCTCACGCTGTCTGAGGACAGCGCCAGCACCTGGTCATCGGGAGAGGGGGTGAGTTTTTGTGCAGGTGTGCTGTTACATGCCTCAAACCGAGCAAAGAAGTCATTCAGTTCATTCAGCGTAGAGGTTGTGCTGTCACAGGTCTGTGGGGATGGTTTGTAGTTTGTGATGGTCTGTATTCCCTGCCACAGACTCCGTGTATCCTTGCTGTCCTTGAAGCGGTGAGCTATTTTCCTGGAATACTGCTTCTTGGCCTTTCTGATGCCCCGGGCCAGGTTGTTTCTGGCTGTCCTCAGGCCCACCTGATCTCCCGCTGTGAAGGCAGCATTCCTGGCTCTCAGGAGTCTGTAAACCTCTGTTTGCCCGAACAGTGATGGTTTTGAGGTTGGTTACATCATCAATGCACTTGGTGATGTATGAACATACAGTGTCTGAGTACTCCTGGAGACATGTGTTGTTGTTTGGCGTACATTTTTAGAAAACACAACATTCCTTTTCACTGCTTTGCTGATAATACCCAGTTATATCTTCCGATTGAGTCAGACAGGGTTACGCCACTGGATCCACTATTGAACTGTCTACATGACAAAGTCTGGTTAAAACAAAATTTTCAAGATTTAAATGAAAATAAAACGGAAGTCATCAGCTTTGGCAAATGTAATACCCTTAATGTTCTTGGCTCCTTAGCTTCATACAGCCACTCCAATGTCAGGAATCTGGGAGTTATTTTTGATAGTACTTTTAAATTAGACAAACAGATAAATGCTGTTGTTAAATCCGGTTTCTTCCAACTAAGACTCATTGCCAAGGTGAAGTCTTGTCTCTCTTTCAGAGACCTTGAAAAGGTTATTCACACTTTTACCTCTCGTTTGGACTATTGCAATTCACTGTATGTTGGTTTAGACAAATCATCTTTGCATCGTTTACAATATGTCCAGAACGCAGCAGCTCATCTTTTAACAGCAACTAAAAAATATGAACACATAACCCCTGTCCTGGCATCCCTTCACTGGCTCCCTGTCCACTATCAAATTGATTTTAAGATTTTATTGCTTGTTTTTAAAATCTTAAAAGGTCTGGCCCTGTCATATTTATGTGATCTTATTAACATCTACACTCCAGTAAGAGCACTCCGGTCTACCAACCAGTTTCTCTTACGCCAAAAATACACTACATACGTTCCGGCTCCGCCCCGCTCCGGTCCGACCTCCGCAGCAAATACGCACCCATTATAATCAATGACAGAATTTACACTGGCTCCGCACGGCGGCAGCGAGCTGCGAGAGCGGACGGCAGTCCGTCAAAATTAGAAATTTTTCTATTTCTGCCGGACGCCGGAGATGTGCCGGAGTCAACTTTTGAAGATTACGTCGCACCAACAGGAAAAGGAACGAGCACAACTTCCGTATTTACAAAATAAAATCACCACGGGCGGACTAATCCTAGCTCTATACGGATTTATTTGTACAAAAATGCTGTCAAACTATCATTTATGACTACGCCTACAAACGCAATACAAGAAATAAATAAATAAATAAAGTATTTTATTCTGAAATGTAATACATCACTTCCTGTTGCTCAAACCATGTCCTGTCGCTCATTTACGAGAGAAGATCAAGGCAGCAGTCTCTACTGTTGTTCTCCTTCTTCCACCGAATGAATTGTTTTGTTCTGACTTACTTATTTATCACTTGATTTATCGCACGATCTCGCAATTCCCGCGCATGCGTCTCGGAGCAGCGCATCCATGCGGACCTGAGCTGAGCGGAGGAAGTGGAAACTGGACTCGCTCAGCTGCGACCTGCGGAGCGGGGCGGAGCCGGACCGCATGTAGTGTATTTTTGGCGTTAGATGTCCCCAGATCCAAACTGAAGTCTAGAGGTGATCGGGCTTTTGCGGTTGCTGCTCCAAAGCTGTGGAACAGTTTACCTGAAAATTTAAAGACCGCTCAGACTGTTGAGACTTTTAAATCTTTGCTCAAGACTCATCTGTTTTACTTGGCATTTGATCCTCGCAGAGTCTGAGAACACATTTTGAGCAGATTTTATTGTTGTTGTGTAAACTTTATTATGTTTTAGTGGCACTAGATGCATTTTACTCTTTTATTCTTATTTTTATCTTGTTTTAACTGTAAAGCACTTTGGTTAGCTTCGGTTGTTTTTATGTGCTATATAAATAAAATTGACATTGGTATGGTATGGTATGTTATGGTATTAAACCCTTCCCCCAATCTTGCAATATTCTAAACAATGTTTCTAAACTCTAAATGCTGTAAAAAGAGCACATCATTTCATGATCACAGCTCTCTGCCTCCTGCTGCACTCTGTCACCTGCCAGCGCTCTTGGCCATGCCCACTCCTCTGCTGCAGAGCAGAGATATGACATGCTGCATGAAGAATCTGTTCCTGCAACTTGGGCTGCAGACTGGTGCTAAATAATTTAAAATAATTCATTTTAAATATTTTGAAAAACTGCGATAGAGGGAGTCCACAAAAAATGGACCGCCAAGTACAGAGGGACTACTGTATATGTAAACTTTGTGAGCTGGATAATTTGAAAAATGAGAGACATTCCAGGGCAATTTTCATTTTGATGTGTCACTGCATCTTGGCACAAGAAAGATTCCTTTTGAAAATTGGGTTGCCTTGTCAAAATTCTAAATGGCCACCACCATACATATATGTAAACTGACCACCCCTAACATTTGAGGAGCTATGCTTTCAAGTTTTTATATTGTCTAAATATACAAATATAAGTTTCCTCAAATGATTGGGGCAGTTGATGAGGGGGCTGAAGATTAATTGGCCACCACTAGTCACCCCCTGGCTCCGTTATTACACCTAGTAGTGAATAAAATAGCCCCCTCTACTTGCCAGGATTTGTCCTTCTGCCATTCCCCACCAAAAAAAACTCTGTTCTTATACATAGTGTAACTCCTACCCACTTGATTACCTTGCAATAAAAACATTATGGTTCCCTGTTCAGTTCCAGTCCAGAAGAAAACACTAATTCAGAAAATCACAAACATTAATTTTTCAAATCCTTCCACCACAGAGGACATCCTCATACTACATGTGACATTTCCAGCAGGATAAATAAACCATACCAGAACCAAACTGCACCACCTGATATTTCAGAGTTGCTGACATTTGATAGCTATCAGTCAGTTATGTATTATTTGCAAAACATATTAATTTTTAATATATAAAAAAATGTTGCCTGTTGTTTAACTGATGTTTTATGTCTGAACTGATGGTTCTATTGTGATATTTGGATTGGAGTCATGTTTGTCCTTGAGTGTGATAAACTTTTCATGAGCTTTAGAAGAACTAGCTGCAAGCACAGAGGAAAGTAAGATGTGTGGTGTGATGATATTCTCTAATTGCCCTTGATTTATGTTTCTTTTCATTTCTTCCTCCCACAGTTCATATTATTGGAACACACAAACAGCCCTGAGCTGCAGGTTTGGTCTTGTTTGTTAACCCACTGAGCTATCAGACGTCAGTGTCCTCTATCGTGGTTTTAATGTCATTGACTGAGTCCTGATTTGATGTGACTAATTACCTTATCGTAAGGTTGAAAAACAGTCTGAAGACAATGTGAAATGAAAGAGAAACAGATGCTGCTGGAAGTTGAGCGATTAGAGGTTTTTTTATTTGCAAATGCTGATAGCAGATAGTAGATTTATGAAACTGATATTTTGTTGTTTTTAGCTCATAAATATAAAAACAATTAGTAGACATTACAATCGAACTAGATTAAAAGTAACCTAAATTATCGTCTGACATTTATTATTTCATCCTTGGATTATTGACACATTATGGAAAGCTCATTGCGAATAAAGTTCGAAGTATAAAGTTAACCAAATGTTCTATTTCAGTTCACTTCATTTCTAATCTGTTGTGCTATTTCACATGACCGGTGTATGACCGGTGTCAGAGCTTGGTCCGCATTGCCAGCAGTAAGTCAGGCTCGTTTCCGGTGGGAGTTGGACTCCGCCAAGGTTGCCCTTTGTCACCGATTCTGTTCATAACTTTTATGGACAGAATTTCTAGGCGCAGCCAAGGTGTTGAGGGGATCCGATTTGGTGGCCTTAGAATCACATCTCTGTTTTTTGCAGATGATGTGGTCCTATTGGCTTCATCAGGTCGTGATCTACAGCTTTCACTGGAGCGGTTTGCAGCCGAGTGTGACACGGTCGGGATGAGGATCAGTTCCTCCAAGTCCGAGGCCATGGTCTTGAGCCGGAAAAGGGCAGCGTGCCCTCTCCGGGTCGGGGAGGAGGTCCTGCCCCAAGTGGAGGAGTTTAAGTATCTCGGGGTCTTGTTCACGAATGAGGGAAAACTGGAGCGTGAGATCGATAGGCGGATAGGTGCAGCGTCCGCAGTGAAGCGGGCGCTGTACCGGTCTGTCGTGGTGAAGAGAGAGCTGAGTCGAAAGGCAAAGCTCTCAATTTACCGATCGATCTACGTTCCCACCCTCATCTATGGTCATGAGCTTTGGGTTGTGACCGAAAGAACGAGATCTCGGATACAAGCGGCTGAAATGAGTTTTCTCCGCAGGGTGTCTGGACTCTCCCTTAGAGATAGGGTGAGAAGCTCAGTCATCCGGGAGGGACTCGGAGTAGAGCCGCTGCTTCTCCACATCGAGAGGAGCCAGTTGAGGTGGCTCGGGCATCTGGTTAGGATGCCTCCTGGACGCCTCCCTGGTGAGGTGTTCCGGGCATGTCCCACCGGGAGGAGGCCCAGAGGAAGACCCAGGACACGCTGGAGGGACTATGTTTCTCGGCTGGCCTGGGAACGCCTTGGGATTCCCCCAGAGGAGCTGCTCCATGTGGCTGGGGAGAGGGAAGTCTGGGCCTCCCTACTTAGGCTGCTACCCCCGCGACCCGACCCCGGATAAGCGGAAGAAAATGGATGGATGGATGGATATTTCACACTAAACATCATCTCAGGGCTCTATCAAAGACAACAACAAAATTCAAAAGCTTAAATTCTTATTCAGTTCAGAACATATTCAGATATAAATCCAGTTACAGTCAGTTCCGTCTGTTTATTATACAATGCAGTAATATTCAAGACATAATGAAAGACTTGTTGGTAAAAAAAAACATTGTCCATCCAAAGAAACCAGCAGCTCTTCACAATCTTCATTCCAGTTTAAATTTTCAGTGACAATCAGATAAAGAAATAAGGCTTTAAAATATGAAAATTAAAGTCTTCTGACATTAGTCTTTTCATAGTCAGAATATTAATCTGATCTGCCAGTGTCAGACTCAACAAGCACAACTTGAGAGAGCTTAATTGGCCAAAGGGCACAGTGTCCGAAACACAACCACTGTGTTGCCCACAATGTGCTCAGGTGTGACCATTTCTGACACTGTAAGAAAAAAATGGATTTAATAATTGGCAAAACCATCTGATCAGTCCGCCGAGGCACGTAGAGAAAGTATTCTATAGGAACTTTTAAGAAGTTTATCAACTACAGCATGGATGGATTGCTGTGAAAGCCTGAATCTTGGCATTCAAATGGATTTGTACTTTGACAGGTGAACCATTTCCCTGATGGATAGGATTCCCCGATGATGGACAGGAGTCCCTGTTGAAGGATAGGACTCCCTGATAATAGTTAGAACTCACCATTGAAGGATAGGACTCCCTGATGATAGATAGAACACCCCGGTGATGTATACGACTCCCTGGTGATGGATAGGACTCCTTGGTGAGGGATAGGACTCCCTGTTGAAGGATAGGACTCCATGACGAGGGATAGGACTCCCCGGTAATGGATAGAACTTCCCGATGATGGATAGGACTACCCGTTGAGTGATAGGACTCTCTGATGATGGATAGAACACCCCGGTGATGGATAGGACTCCCTGGTGATGGATAGTACTCCCCGGTAATGGATAGGACTCCCCGATGATGGATAGGACTCCTCATTGAAGGATAGGACTCCATGATGATGGATAGAACTCTCCGGTAATGAATATAACTCCCAGATGATGGATAAGACTCCCCAGTGATGGATAGGACTCCCCGTTGAAGGATAGGACTCCACGATGATGGATAGAACTCCCCGGTAATGAATATAACTCCCGGATGATGGATAGGACTCACTGTTGAAGGACATGACTCCTCGATGATGGATAGGACTCTCTGGTAATGGAGAGGACTCCCAGGTGATGGATAGGACTACTTGTTGAGTGATAGGACTCTCTGATGATGGATAGAACACCCCGGTGATAGATAGGACTCCCTGGTGATAGATAGTACTTCCCGGTAATGGATAGGGCTCCCCGATGATGGATAGGACTCCTCGTTGAAGGATAGGACTCCATGATGATGGATAGAACTCTCCGGTAATGAATATAACTCCCGGATAGGACTCCCCAGGGATGGATAGGACTCCCCATTGAAGGATAGGAATCCATGATGATGGATAAAACTCCCCGGTAATGAATAGAACTCCTGGATGATGGATAGGACTCTCCGTTGAAGGATATGACTCCTCGATGATGGATAGGACTCTCCGGTTATGGAGAGGACTCCCAGATGATGGATAGAACTCTTCGGTGATGGATAGGACTCCCCGATGATGGATAGGACTCCCTGATCATGGATAGGACTCCCCGATGATGGATAGGACTCCCCAATGATGGATAGGACTACCCGTTGAAGGATAGGACTCCATGATGATGGATAGAACTCCCCGGTAATGAATAGAACTCCCGGATGATGGATGAAACTCCCCGTTGAAGGATATGACTCCACGATGATGGATAGGACACCCCGGTAATGGAGAGGACTCCCTGGTGATGGATAGGACTTCCCGATGATGGATAGGACTCCTTGAGGATGGATAGGACTCCCCGATTATGGATAGGACTCCCTGATGACAGCAAGTGTCAAACACATTTGCAAAGGTACATAAAATATGGTTTAAAAAAGTGCCAAATTTTGAAGCAAAAAAATCCCAACACACTTGCAACAGATCCAAATCTCCTGCAGTGTTTTATTGCTCCCTCTTTTCTTTTTGGCTGCGAGCGATAAAAAAAATCATCAACAAAGTTTGATTAGCAACAGCCACAACAAAAACACACAAGATGTATTTTTTATGTAAACATCCTCAGGCTCATTTGGAGGGTGAGATTATACAGACCCAGCGTGACAATTTATTCATGACTGGCTTTTGTTGAGAAGAGATGAAGAACATCGTGTCAAAGCTAAAGATTCAGTCAATTTTCTTTGACACATTTTAAAACAGAAAATGAGTAAAGCACCTTACAGCCTTGAACAAGCTTCATTTTAATTTGAAAACATCATCTGCACACCAAACAAAAATCAATACACAGCAGTGATTAGAAATTATAGCTCCTGCAGAACCGGGATTGATTGTGTAATTTTACAGCCTCATTTATTTATTTATTTTTATATTTTATTTTTCAAATAATGAATCATCTAAGTCATCCCAAATTTATCTGATTTGGTGGAGCCTGCAGTCAGTTTCTCTCATCAACAGGCTGCTGCTGCTGTGACATGTGGGCTTGCAGCTCATGACCATGAGCGAACTTTTAATAATTCAGCGTGTTTCTCATTCTCAGTCTGAGGGGTGGCGGTCTGAGGGGGTGCATCAAACGCTACCTGTCAGCCACAGAGGTGTGATCAGCAGGAAACTGGCCTGCAGCACTGAGCCACAGAAGAAAACACCAGGGATACAGTAATTTGTCATGATGTCCAACTCACACACAAGTTTAACCCGTGCGTTTTTAATTTAACAATCTCAGTTCTGAAAAAGTTGGACGCTCTTTTTCCACCCACTCTTACTGACCTGTTGCTACCTAATTAGTGGGGAAACAGCTCCTGGAGCGGATTATTTGTTCCTTTCACTTTTACAGTCTTTTGCTGGCCCTGGCCAAACTTATTTGTGAAGTGCTACCATCAAATGCAAAATTATCCATTTTTATTAAATGTTCCAACACTTCTTTATTATGTTTCATGGAGAATAACATATAGGATAATTTTTTTCAAATGACTGCAATCTGACTTTTTTTAAAAAAAATTTACATTTTATGACATTCCATTTTGGGAATTGAGGATGTGTTTCTGCACAGCAGTCCCTGTTCACATTTTGTAGAAATTCTACCAGAACCTTTTACTTTCTTGCAAAACTTTATGACGTCCATGGTTATGATTGGCATTAGCTCGTGCTGGCATGGTGGGTCTGAACTGTGGCAACAGAAAAGCTCCTAACTGGGATGCAACTAATGATTTATGGTGTAAAAAAAGAGATTAATTTCACATACTGCTACCATATTATGTGGCAGCAAATGGCTCAGTTGTTAGCACGGTTGCCTCATAGCAAGAATGTCCTGGGTTCAAACCCTGGTTGGACCTGGGTTCTTTCTGTATGGAGTTCGCATGTTCTTCTCATGCTTGCGTGGGTTTTCTCCAGGTACTTCTGTTTCGTCCCACAGCATGCATGTTAGGCTGCCTTCAGGCCCAGGCTAACCCTGCAAAAGAGATCTGTGATCTCAATGGGATTTCCCTGGTTAAAGCTGCAGTATGTAGCTTTTTTTATGAACATATTTCTTCACTCTGTCACTACCTCCTGACAGACTGATGTTAGCCAGGTAATCTCTGAAAAAAAAAAAAAAATATTGTCCCCTTGCTTCTCCAGGTGGTAAATAAGCATTTCTAAAAAGAAAAGGTGACCCGCCATTTTCCAGCCAATAAAAACAGAGTTTGTAACCAGCCAATAAAAACAGAGCTTGAATTTGAATCAGCCAATAAAAACAGAGCTTGAATTTGAAATTCAACAGACCACAAGGGGGCAGAGCCACATATGGCTCTGAGGGGGAGGGATCAGAATGCTTTGCCTGTTGAAAATATTTCTAACTGCTGCAGTTCTACAGAAACTGCATACTGAACCTTTAAATAAAGGTTAATAAATAAATATTAGTCTGACCAGTTATTTATTTTTCATTAGATCCTGGCTTTGCCCAGACCTCATGAATGAGCCTGGTACAAAATAAACATGTGATATTAGAAAATAATGAAAAATCTTCCAGTTTTGAAAAAAGATCAATCAGAACGGCAAAAGAGCTAGACCTGCATAATATTAAAAAAATATCTTAGATGTGTGTGAAAACATTATTGACATGGACTGTTTGGTCTGCAAATGAATAAAACACCCAGCTTGCCCTACTCTTCCACTTGGGCAGTTCCACTTTGAACTTGTGTCCTCTACCAGAGGCCTGGGAACTTGAGGGTTCTGTTTGCTGTTCCTAGGACTGAGACCAAAAAAAGGTGTTCAATAAGAAACAACTGGACTTTATTTGTAGCAGAAGACGTTTCGCTCTTCATCCAAAAGGCTTTCTCAATTGAAAAAGTATTGTAATGCTCTTTATGCTGGCTTAAGTGATTCTTGCATTTCACAGCTGCAAAGAGTTCAAAATGCTGCCGCCCGACTTCTAACAGGGACACGGAAATTTGATAGTATTTCTCCTGTTTTGGCCTCTTTACATTGGTTACCAGTGTATTATAGGATTCATTTTAAGATACTTTTGTTCGCTTTTAAGGCTCTGAATGGCCGATCTCCTTCATATTTGACTGAGCTACTACAATCTTACACTCCCTCCCGTTCTCTCAGATCTGCTGACCAGCAGCTTCTGAGGATTCCAAAAACTAGACTTAAGCTCAGAGGTGACCGTGCTTTTTCAGTGATTGCCCCTAAACTCTGGAATGACCTTCCGAGTGACATAAGACAAGCCTCGTCCATTGTAGTTTTTAAGTCTCTTCTTAAAACTCATCTTTTCTCTTTGGCTTTTGACGCGATCCGAGATGTTTGATTTTGTTTTATTGTGTGAAACTTTACTATTTTAATGCTAGTCTTTTATCTGACCTTTTTAATTTTGTACTGTATTTTATTTTTGTACTGTATTTTATGTTTGTGTACAGCACTTTGGTCTCACGGTTTTATAAAGTGCTTTAGAAATAAAGTTGGTATGGTATGGTATAAAGTCCAGTTGTTTCTTATTGAACACCTTTTTTTGATTTTATCATGTCCTGGATGACTGAGAATCTTCACCAGCTAGGCTGAGACCTTTGAGGTTGTTCCTGGGATCTGTTGGAGCCACCTTTCCAGTTTGGGGGTCACAGCGCTGGGTGGTCCACTGACCACTGGGTCTACTGGCACTTTGACTCACCACAACTTCTCAATTTCCTTTTCCAAACCTTGGTATTGCTTGAACTTCTTGTGCTCCTCTTCCTGATGTTGCAGTCTCTTGGGATTGCTGCAACTATCACTGCAGGGAGTTGGCGCACTGGTTAAAACCATGACTTCGACTTCAGTGCGGGAAGATCAGGGGTTCAGGGTTCGAAGTCTAGTGCCATCCTACGAACGATACGTCCTCAGTACATAAAGAGTAATGAAGCCAGAAGACAGGTCAACAAGGTCAGCACCAGATGTTGAGGAAGCAAGACATTCCTGAACATGAGCAGAGAACTTAAGATGGATAGACATATGTGTATACACACATATATACTGTACACTACAGTATATATATGTGCGGGAAAGTGTACAGCGTCTGTCTTCATACAACACCTGGAGTGAGGTTACAGTAATAAGCTTATATTGGCTGTAAAGTACAACTTCTCAGTGTTCTGAAACACAAACTGGTGCAAAGTTATGGAAATGCATAGTGAGTAACTACTACAGGCCTGTTGTTAAAGAGTTTTAATAAAAACAAAACTGACTGTTTTTGTATTTTTCTGTCTTTAGATAGTTGATTTTTAATTTAGGATGAAGGGGTTCAACAGTGAACTTGATAAAAGGGACAGAGGTTCGTGGAGGAACCAACAGAGGAAGTGAGACCAACAAAAGTTGAAGCAAAAACTTTGGCAATACAAACACAATGGTTTCTACTCTTGTTTACACAAAAAGTATCAAATCGGGACATGACCTACATTTAGAAAAAATCTTTTTTTACTGATGACCTAATCTGGTCTAAAGTTCATGATGTGCTAGTCGTCCTTGCTGAACATCCTATCTAAGGTGCATGCAAAAAAAGGTCTTTGCATCCATACAACTCAAACACACTAACACTAAAACAAAATAATAAAAAAAATAAAATAAAACTGAAGATACACCAAGATGACAGGTATTTATCTTATAATTTTTCCCTCATGTTGACTCCGATGAGTTGCAAGAGGCTGAATCCACCCTGCCTTATTAAAAAGATACAGATGCAAGGATGGGAGCACCTGGAGGTCAGACCAGGAGTTGCAAAAGCAGAGAGCAGTTTTGAATTCAATCAGTTTTCATGTGCATTTTGCAAATTATTGTTGGGGAAATTTTTGAACTCCTTCTCAGAACCATCTGTGTAGAATCAGGTTTGTTAGAGTATTTGAGGAAAAGGTACATTGTGTCTTTGCCTTTTCTGCCGCTCTGTTCTGTGGGCCATTATCTGTCCAGAGACACATCGCTGCTAGAAAAGTGTCACAAAATTACCCACAATCCCCTCCCGCGCCCCCATCAATCTGGCAGTTTCACAGGCCCCTGGAGTTACAGGATAATTTAGGCTGGGATTTCAGGTGAAATTGTGTGTGCCTGCATGCAAGTTTGTGCGTGTGCACAAGAAGAAATGAGAAAGTGATAAGGTGTACGCTGAGGGTTGATGGCTGACGTTAAATGGAATGGAACTTTTTTCTTCTGGAGAAAAAGAGATATATGTAGATGGAATGCAAAATAAAAAAAGTTTGTCCCTTATGTTTCTTCATTTGCAGAATCCTATTAGACCAAGTTTAGTGATTGAGCAGCTGAGGGAAATTCTTCATGTGCCTTTTCTTGCATATGAACTCCACCATAGTTCCTCTCTTTAGCATGTCAGCTATGCAAACAGTATAAGGCAACTTGCGGAATACTATTAGCCTCCAATGCAGGACTGATTTGCTTTGAATATTGCTGCAAGGCTTTTCAGTTATAGTCAAGCTGAACAATCAGTCTCCGAAGCCCCGAGGGTTCTGCAAAAAGCCCCTACTAATGCCTTTTGGGATTTAGCGGAACTAATATGTTTCTGAAATAAGCCAGGAGCTCCTGGCTCAGTCTCCCAAACCGAAGACAGCCTTCATCTACACTAAACAAAAATATAAACGCAACACTTTTGTTTTTGCTCCCATCTTTCATGAGCTGAATTCAAAGATCTAAAATTTTTCCGTGTGCACATTCAGCCTTTTTCTCTCAAATATGGATCACATGTTTTTTGTAAATCTGTGTTGGTGAGCACTTCTTTGTCAAGATAATCCATTCACCTCACAGGTGTGGCATATCAAGATGCTGATCAGACTGCAGGATTATTGCACAGGTGTGCCTTAGGCTGACCACAAACGTGCAGTTTCATCTCAGCACAATGCCACAGATGTAAGTTTGGAGGGCGCATGCAACTGGCATGTTGACTGCTGTTGCATGTGAATTGAATGTTCATTTTTCTACCATAAGCTATCTCCAAAGGTGTTTCAGATAATGTGACAGAACATCCAACCAGCTTCACAACCTCAGACCACATGCAACCACACCAGCCCAGGACCTCCACATCTAGCGTCTTCACCTCCAAGATCATCAGAGATCAGCCACCTGGACAGCTGCTGCAAGAATCGGTACAAAATAATTTCTGCACAAACCGTCACAAACCATCTCAGGGAAGCTCGTCGTCCTCATTGGGCTCTTCTCCTGACTGCAGTTCGTCGTTGTCGTACTTGTAACCGGCTTGAGTGGGCAAATGCTCACCAATGATGGTGTGTACTCTTCATGGATGAATACCGGTTTTCACTGTACAGGGCAGATGGCAGACTGCATTAATGTACAATGAACACAGGGGCTGGTGTGGGTGCACGTGGTCTGCGGTTGTGAGGGTGGTTGGATGTTCTGTCAAATTCTCTGAACATGGACATTCCTGCAGTCAGCAGCCAACTGCACACTCCATCAAAACTTGAAACATTTGAACATTTGAACAGATGAAGAGAGGAAAGCTCTGCAGAGAGTGGTGAAGGCTGCACAGAAGTCTGTTGGAGTCAGTCTCCCCACCATCACAGACATTTACACCTCCAGATGCAGGAAAAGAGCCACCTGCATCATGAAAGACCTCACTCATCCAGCACACTCACTCTTTGCCCCACTCCCCTCAGGACGGAGGTTGAGGAGCATCAAGTGTAGAACCACTAGACTGAGGAACAGCTTCTACCCTGAGGCTGTTAGACTCATGAATAAATAAAAATAAAATAAAAAAATAAACACTGCAAAATATCACATCATACTGATGCTGATCTGTTTTCTTGTTGCTGTATTCATCTGTGTTCATCTGTGACCATCTGCTCATGCAGACTCATGTTCGTGCTGCTGTTTATTCCCACTATATTAGGCTTAGTGTATTACTAGTTGATGCTTTTCTTAGTTAGTTCTAGATGTTATTACTGTTTTTCTCTTTCATTTGTTGTTGGATGTAACTGGGACCTCGTGTACATAATCTCGTTTTCATCTCATGTACCACATGCAGTGCAAATGACAATAAAGACTCTCTGACTCTGACTCTGACTCTGAAACATCTGTGTCATTGCGTTGTGTGATAAAACTGCACATTTTAGAGTGGTCTTTTATTGTGGGCAACCTAAGGCACACCTGTGGAATAGCCATGCTGTCTAATCAGCATCTTGATGTGCCACACCTGAGAAGTGGATGGATTCTCTCAGCGAAGAAGTGTTCACTAACACAGATTTACAGATACTTTGGAACAATATTTGAGAGGAAAAGTTGTTTTTGTGTACTGTACACAGAAAAAGTCTTAGCTCTTACAGTTCACCTCATGAAAGATGGGAGGAAAACAAGTGTTGCTTTTTTTTTTCAGTGTATTTTCCATCTGCCTTGCTGAGGGCATCCAGATGTTTTGACAAAACAGCAATGAAGGCAAGGCAGACGAGAAAAAAAAAATCAAGAGGGGGAATAAACAGGATCAGAAGGAACAAAATAAAGTAAATCAGAGAAATCACAGTTTCTGTAAAAATGTAGTGTGAATGCTGAAATCTGCTGAATTGTTAAAGCTAAAACAAGCTGAACAGAAGAGAAAATCAGCAAACGAGAAGCTAAAATCAGCCCAACAGTAGCTAAAAAAAGAGCATTAAAAACAGAGATTTTGAGGGAATTTAATAATCTCAACCTATTTCTGTCAGGATCCTTGTGTTTTGTGGTGTTTTTGTCTTCTTGTGATTATTAGCTTTCTCAGTGGATTTGTGTTAAATGTGTTCCCTCATCAGTCAGTCACTCGGTGCAACATAAATGCTATAGGAAATTGCGCTCCGCACGATTACCTGAAGGAATACAATCACGCCTTTACGGCAGGGGCGTCAGCGTCACGGCAGGGGCATCAGCGTCACGGCAGGGGCGTCAGCGTCACGGCAGAGACCCCGCCCTCTGGGTACTTAAGCCGCTGACGCCAATCCTACTTCCTCTTATTGCCCTTCACCTCGCTTAAACCTGAACTCTCTTAGCGGGACTTCTCTGTGCCTCATCGCTCAACCAGAGGTGAGCTTGCTCCCTACACAGGGCATACAGAGAATTCTTCCTGCGTACTGCCGGGCTAGCGAAAGCTAGTCCGGCACATTTTTCCTTAACCCCAAAGTATTTTCTTCTCTTTCCGCAGACTGCTTCGCTCGACGGCGCTAAACTGCGTCACATCGCTACCTCTGCTAATTTCGTAGCAGACTAGCCAGCGAAAGCGACGCAACGGAGGAGACGTCTCAAATAAAAAGAAAAAAGATTTTGGAAAGACTCGCTTGTCTTATCTCGGACATGCCTCCGGAGAAAGGAAAGCGAAAGACAAGACTTCCGAAAAAGACTAGCAGGACGGCGAGCCCGACCTCGCGCGCCTGCCCCAGCGGATGCCGGTTTTTCCCTCTCGGCGACGGACACCCATGAGGCCTGTTCTGTCTGCCTGGGAATGTTGCACGTGAACATGGCGCTGGATAGCGCCCGAAACATGCCCACACTGTAGCCAGATGCTGGAGGCGGTGAGGAGGCACCGGGCGGACTTCGTCGCCAAAGCCATGGGCGCTGCTGCGGCGCCAACAGACCCGGACACGACTGAGCCTCTCACTCCCATGCCGGAGCTCAAGAGCATGGCTCTGGAGGACAGCACCCAAGGCGAATGGGGTGACAGCCCAGACGCGCTGGCTCTCATCGGGGACTTAACAGTCGACTTCGACACTCAAGGCTTGATGAACGAGGACGAGATCTCGATTTCAGCCTCAGGTGAATTTTCTACAGATGACGCCGAAGTTGAGTACAACGAACAGGGGGGAGACCTCTCTCGCACCCCGGTGCCTGTGCTCCCGGAGACTGACTTTTCGATCCCTGCTCTGTTCGACTTGTGTTGCAGAGCAACAGACGCGCTGCAGATCCCATGGCCAGAGCCTCCACCTCGTCAACAAGTCACGAGGTTGGCAGGAAATTACTTTTACTCAAAAGCACCAGTCCACAATGAGGCAAAGAATGCCCATCTTTCCGGATTTCCTCATGGAGCTGACTCGCACCTGGACTCAGCCCAGGGCTCCCATGCTGCTGCCACTCTCGCAGTTCCTCGACGTGGATGGGATGGATACAGCGGGTATAGCCAACGTGCCACAAATGGAGGACACGCTGGCGTCTCACCTGGCTCCCAGGTCATCCGGGACGAAACCAACTCTGCCCAGCAAAGTCTGTCGAGCCTCGGCTTCTCTGCTCGAGAAATGCTACAGGGCTCAGGGCCTCGCGGCACGCGCAATGAACACGTCCGCCATGATGCAGGCGTATCTGGCTGAAAAATTGCAGGAGCTCCAGGTAACGACGAACAGACAGTCTGCCTGCCGACGTGCTGGAAGAAGCCCGCAGGACAACAGACTTTGTGCTCCACATGATGGGTACAGCAGCTATTGCACAAGGTAGAGGCATGGCTGAGGTGGTCATCGCACAATGCCATCTGTGGATGACCCTAACTGACCTCCCGGAGGGACAGAAAATTCCTTTCCTGCACCACTCCATAGAGCTGACGGGATTATTCGGAAAAGCTCTGGATCGAATTCAGACCAGACTGGACCAGAGGCGCAAACAGGCTGAGGCTTTCCGCGTAGGCATCCCCAGAAGAGCTCCCCCACTATGGAGTCAGCTGGGAGCAGAGCCTCGCAGCCTCGACACCACTCAACCACACGTGTCCCACTGCAAAAGCGGCCGGCATACGTGGCCGAGCACCGGCGGAGACCACCGCCGGACCCACCTCGGGCCGAACACGCCTGGAATAAGAACAGATTTGTTCCTCGCCAGGCGGTCCGACACAGGGCCTCCTCGGCGAACCGGGACGCCAGACAGAAACGGGCCTGACGAACCAGGCCCTCTTCTTGACTTTACAGGATCACCCGCCCACGCGGTACGGGAAATTACCTTTTCACGTCCAGACTTTGTTTGTAACATGGTGCAAAAAGCTGGTGACTTTGTTTTACGCACAAATCATGTTTTTCCTGCTGTGAGTAACATAAAGTCAAATATGTCGTTACACTTAAGCACAAATAAAGCTAAAAAAAAACAGCCCCTTTCTGTTTTCTTGACTCAAAAAAAAAAAGCAACAAACAAAACAACAAAACACAGTAACATCAGCAGCACGGTCCCCTCTGCTCTTCCAACCGACATAAAGGGCAGGGGTCATCATTCCACCCTCCCTCATGGCTCACAGGTTGTTAGCCTAATCAATAAGCCCCAGCTGGGTGCCTCGGGTCTGTCTGCAACAGACAGTGCCAGAGGCGCCTGCAAACAGGCCTGCCAGTCCTCACAGAGACAGGTGAGGGGGGTCACATGCTACAGTCCCCGACCCGTTGTAAACCACGGGGCCGGCAATACACAAATCAAACAAACCTGTGACACGTCCGCGTCCAGGGGGGCGCGCCGACAGAACCTGGCAACCCACCTTCCTGGCCACCAGCTCCTATTCAATGGATTCCAGTAAGTGACGGGGGGTCACGACAGAAGCCCACAGGCCAAAACCAGTGTCACACGTTCACAAAAGAAGTGGTGATGACATTGTAGTATGTGCAAACACTCAATGCAGAGCAAAAATGGCACCAGGGCTAAATGAGATTCCTCTTCCCTTTAATCGAAGGGGACTGGACTTTCTGTCACCAGCCAAACAAAAAACTGCTCAACACGGAGGACTATTTTGGACAGCTTCACATCTGCCTGCTGAAACTGTCCCCTTATCCTCAGTGGGCAACATGCCCCGCTCAAGCAATGATCCTGCAGCGAGTGACCACGCTCGCTGTACTGAATCAATTCTACTTTTAAACGACCTCCCCCCCCATCAGGTGAAACACAGCCCTCGGGAGGTTCATCAGGTCCCCGGGCACTGATGAGGCCGGAGGTCAGTGAACCAGACCCAACCATGAAGCGGGCTGGAGTCAGGAGGTCTGCTCGTATCCAGAACTTGCACCCACTCCGAACCATGACTCCCCACAAAAAGAGGAAAAACAGGCATTCTGTTCCGCTTTTGCCCAATAATGACAGCAGTTTGCTTCTGCCTCCCAACACTCTCGGTCAGAGAGGTATGGAGGTACATCTGCAGGAGGGCCCTCTCCCTAACTTGGTTGGCCCTCAAGGGGCCACAGAAATCAGGGCCCTCGAGGAAGAGCTGGTTCTGCCACCTGATCCTCTCCAGGGACCCGCCACGTCACCAGAAGGAACAGCCTCGCCGCTTATGCTGAGAACTGTAGCAAATCTCAGCTTGGTGGCTGAGAGGAATAAACTGGTGGCCTCAGGCCTGCCCGAGAACGTGGTAAATACCATTCAAAACGCCCGAGCTATGTCAACACAGTCTCTCTACGCCCGGAAATGGCGTATTTTTGAAGCTTGATGCATGGAAAGAAATATTATTTCTTATTCATGTGACTTGGTCCACCTCCTCACCTTTCTTCAAGACCTGTTGGAGAAAGATCGTTCTTTCTCAACCATCAAGGTGTTTTTATCAGCTATTTCTGCTTGTCACGAGGACTGGGGGAGCAGGACGCCTGGCGCGCACCCGCTCATAATAAGATCTATGAAAGGCGTGCTAAGGAAGAGTCCCCCCAGCAGGATCTTGACCCCTGGATGAGATCTTAGTCTAGACTTGGGGGCTCTTTGTGATCCCCCATTCGAACCACTGAGTGACATTAAGATAGATCTATTATCTTATAAAACTGCTCTGCTATTGGCCCTGTGCTCGGCGAAACGTGTGGGTGACCTCCATGCTCTGTCCGTGCACCCAATGTGTACCAGGTTTGCCCCTGATGGTCAAAGGTCACCCTAAGGCCTAATCCTACGTATATCCCTAAGGTCTTGACTCTGAACCCCAGAAGTCTGGACTTTGATCTCTCTTCTTTTCCTCTGCTCCTGTTCTCACTCAGGAACAGAAAAGGCTGAAGGCTCTCTGCCCCGTGAGGGCTTTAAGCGCTTACATGCAGAGAACAGCTGAATGGAGGAAAACAAACCAACTGTTTGTGTGCTTTGCGGCCCCAGCTACTGGTAGGGCCCTATCAAAGCAGCGCCTCTCACACTGGGTGACTGAGGCCATAAAAAGGGCATACAGTAGCAAAGGTCAACAGGTGCCCTCTGAAGTGCATGCCCACTCCACTCGGGGCCTGGCCACCTCGTGGCCATTGTTCAAGGGTGTACCAGTTGCAGACATCTGTGCGGCTGCGAACTGGAGCTCTACAAATATGTTTGCAAAGCATTACAGTTTGGACCTTACTGCGTGTGATGTCACTCAGGCTGTCCTTTCTAACACACAGTAGAAAGCGGCCTTGAGATGCCTGTTGAATAAAGGCGGACGTTCACACTAGGATGCATTTTACTGAGCATTTCAAGGGTGTGAATGAAATACGTTCCCATAGCTTTTATGTTGCACCGAGTGACTGACTGATAAGGGAACTGAAAGTTATGCATCATAACTCATGTTCCCTGAAGGAAGGGAATGAGGTGCAACATACTTGGCCCTTTTCAATGCTGAAAGCTCGGTGAAGTGCATTTTGGAGGAAGTAGGATGGGCCTCAGCACCTTAAATACCCAGAGGGCGGGGTCTCTGGCGTGACGCTGACGCCCCTGCCGTAAAGGCGTGATTGTATTCCTTCAGGTAATCGCGCAGAGCGCAATTTCCCATAGCATTTATGTTGCACCTCGTTCCCTTCCTTCAGGGAACATGAGTTATGGTGCATAACTTTCAGTTTTCTATTACCCATATTGCCTAGAATACAGTAGATTCAGGAAGGATGATTTTTTTGGGAAGCAGACTGCAGTCAACATATTAACAATAATTTAGAAGAAGGATCAAGCCTACTGCCATCCTTTCACATCTATGGAGAATGCTGCTAATGCTAGTGCTGGACAGCTGGAGGATGGAGCCAACACGTTCAGCTACCTTTGGGCAGCAGTTCCTGGCAAGTCCACTTCATGGTCTATCCTGGTCTGATCCACCAGCAGAACCCAGAAAGATGAGTGACCTGGTGCTCTCACCACTGACCCAGTAAGGAGCAGAAACTTGTGACATGATGCCTCTGGTTATGCTGTTTTAGCTGATGCAACTTGATAAATTATTTCCTGGCTTGCAGTGATAATAAATGACTTTATCTGATCACATTAAATCACTTCTTTCAAACAAAATCCAAAGTAAACTATTTATTAAAATAGTCAAACTTTGTCTAAATTCATGTGTGTATAGAAACCAAGATAATTCCTGCTCAAAGAGTCAATTTTGCCTTAGATAAGAGAACTAAGCCTTGATTGACTCATTATTATTGTTCGTTTATTATTGTTGTTGATTTTTAGTTTGATTATTTTTGTAATAAAACTTCAAAGACAACTTTGGTGTCTTCATTAAAGGTGCAGTCTGCAGTTTCTGTAGAACGCAGCACTTAGAAAAATTTTCAACAGGCAAAGCATTCTGATCCATCCCCCTCAGAGCCATATATGGCTCTGCTCCCCCTTGCTTGGCTGAAATTCAAATTCAAGCTCTGTTTTTATTAGGGATGGGGCCGATCCGATCCAGTATCGGTATTGGTATCCGATACCAGCCTTGTTTACATATCGGATTTTCAGAGCAGAGACTGCCATCTTTCCGATCCATGATACACTGCAGTTGTCTTCAAACTATGGAATGGATTTCCTGAACGGAGGCGTGTTTTATGAGCCCAGAGTAGTAAGACCCGCCTCACATTCAGGAAATCCATTTCCTAGTTTGCCCCTTGCAGCCAGGTAAAACGTGAGTAAACACAGAGAGGACTGGAGGACTGTGGCTAACGGCTAACCAACTTTTCATCTTGGCATCAGAGTCGGTCAGAGTTTATTGATTTTTGCATGTCCGCGAACATGTCTGCTGTGTGGATGTGTTTTACTCTTGAAGCACCGCAAAGCAAGACAGCAGCGACGTGTACGTGTCTGCAGAGCCGCGTGCGTGTCTGCAGAGCCGCTGTACAGAGAGGAGGAAGCTCCGTCGCGTCATATAATACCACAAACGTGATGAAACATTTGAAAAAGACCACAGTAAAGAGCATGACGATTGTTTAGCCCGGCGGGAGAAAGACAAACGGAGCCGACAGAAATCACTTCTGGACTCGTTTCAACAGCAAGGTAAACTTCCGCTGGACAACGTGAAAGCTAAAGGGATAACCCAGAAACTGCTAAACAACTTGTCAGGAACACTGTCAGCCAACCTGTGGGGTTTGCTGGAAAAGATTGTGACTTTGCTGGAACCCTTTGAGGAGTTAACCAGAGAAATCAGCTCAGCGAGCTCCTCTGCAGCTGATGTGATCCCAGCGTCACCATTTTAAACAGCTGCTCGCTGATAACAGTGTGGACAGTGGCATCAAAACTTTGAGAAGCAGCCTCCTCCAAGCTGTCAGCAGGTGATTCCATGACATCCAAAGTGAACCCCTGTATGCTGTTGGACAGGTGAGGCATATTTTTGAATGTCTTGTAAATGTCTCCAAAGCTCTGTGGGATTATGAAAAACAAAAGGCTGAGCTGTGGCAGCCATCTTAAACTGGATGTACTTTAAAAGTCAACCAGTCGTAGAGAGCCTTTCAGTGATTATCTCTTGAAAGTTTAATCAAAATCTGTCCAGCGGGTCATGAGATATTTTGCTAACAGACGACACCATTGATTCCAAATAAATAACGTTGTAATTTTAAAGAAAGATCTTATGCATTCTACTAATCCCTTGAATATGCTTTGGGAATGAGTCTCAGCTACTACCACACAAATTTTATCTAAATTTTTTGTCAAATTGACTGAGTTGTAGTCAATTTTGTGTTGTATAAGTTCAGTTAGCTGTGGCAGCCATCTTCAATTGGATGTACTTTAAAAGTCAACCAGTCGTAGAGAGCCCTTCAGTGATTATTTCTTGAAAGTTTAAACAAAATCTGTTCAGTTGTTCATAAGATATTTTGCTAACAGACAGATGCAGAATACAAACATAATTGTTGACTTTTGGAAGCATGTGATGAAAAAGAGACTGGGTGAAAGTAACTACAGTACTTAAAAGTACCGGTAGTTAGTTACACGTTTTGTGTTAGCAGAATTTGCACAGCCAAGAGAAGATTAATCTTCTCTCTAAGTACAGTGTATACAAATACTGTATATTTATGCATGCCCAAAAAGGCAACTTGAGGTAAGTTTTATTAATGTTGGATAAGTTTCTTAGTTACAATTAAATCCTGCTAACACAAAACGTGTTTTTTTATTCCTTGCTTTAAAGTGGATATTAGTGGCTGAGGCTGTAATAATTTATTACAGCCTCATAAGGCACCTGAATGGTATCGGATCGGAAAAGTATCGGTATCGATCGATACCCAGTTTTAAAGTATCGGTATCGGATCGGAAGTGAAAAATGTGGATCGGTGCATCCCTAGTTTTTATTGGCTGATTCAAATCCAAGCTCTGTTTTTATTGGCTGGTTACAAACTATGTTTTTATTGGCTGGTTAATGGTGGGTCACTGTGGCTTTTTAGAAATGCTTTTAGTAACACCTGGAGAAGCAAGGGAACTATAGTTTTTTCAAAGATTACTTTGTCTAACATCAGTCTGTCAGGAGATAGTGACAGAGTGAAGAAATATGTTAAAAATATATTTTTAGAAAACTTACAGATAGCACTTTGAGATTTTCATTAATGAAAAGTGCGTGGATGTAGAAGCTGTCCATGTGCCTGAGTCAGTAGGTCCCTGTGAGGAGGCAAATGCCATGGTGTTCCTGATAACATTGAGATCAGCTCCGGAAACCACGGTTTCTGTTGCCATCTGGGAGCTATGAGGATCAAGGAGAGGGCTCCCCGTCTTACCCGTTCCAATGTCGCCCCGATCAGAGGGACAGGTGGAAAGGCGTAGTAGAGTAGCCTGGTTAAAACCAGACCCTTGTCCTTCACTTCGCTTCGGACTAGGGTCTGGACTTTCTCCATAGAGAAACGATTCTTGCTGGAGGCGTGGCCTCTGCTGATGGCTGCTCCCCCGTGGTCTTCTGAACTTGACTTCAGCTCCGCCTCCTGCTGAATTTTCTCTCGCTGCCGTTGCATATTCTGTGTTTATATGTTAATAAAACGTTCTAATAAAATAAAAATAAAACCATGGATCGCTGGTCCAACACACCAGAAGACCAGAAAATCTGATGGGACTCGGGCAGCAACGAACACGAGTTTAATTCTCTCGTGACAACCTGAGGCATCAGCGGAGGGAGAGGAGGAGGAGGGAGCGAGCGATAACTTGACTTTTGGCAAAAAAACAAAAGAAAACTCCAGATAAGGGATTAAGAAGGGGAAATTAATACATTTGTGTCACATATAAAACAGTCCTGCATCGCTTTGCATCGCTTTGAATGAGAACATGCGGCTGCTCGTTGGCTGCGCGCTCCCCCGTGGTCTTCTGAACTTGACTTCAGCTCCGCCTCCTGCTGAATTTTCTCTCGCTGCCTTTGCATATTCTGTGTTTATATGTTAATAAAACGTTCTAATAAAATAAAATAAAACCATGGATCGCTGGTCCAACACACCAGAAGACCAGGAAATCTGATGGGACTCTTTAATTCTCTCGTGACAACCTCAGTCATTTCCTTGTTCATTTCACTCAGCGGAGGGAGAGGAGGAGGAGGGAGCGAGCGATCACTTGACTTTTGGCAAAAAAACAAAAGAAAACTCCAGATAAGGGATTAAGAAGGGGAAATTAATACATTTGTGTCACATATAAAACAGTCCTGCATCGCTTTGCATCGCTTTGAATGAGAACATGCGGCTGCTGTGCTGGGACAGGTGGGGGCGTGGGTTAGGGGCCAAAAACTCGGCCCCTTCTGTTCTCTGATTGGTCCGGTCAAAAATCGGCCGGAGAAATCGTTGTCTATGGGAGAAATCCCAGACTGTGCAGTGAAGGGAAATGAGAATTGAGCGGAGCTGTGCAGGAAGGCGAGGACCAGGCTAGTAGTAGAGCACTCCTGCTGGCCAATCATGTGCCAAAGCGTCTATTCCCAACGGAGCATCTGTCTCCTTCAGGGAAAAATAGAGGTCACAGTGTGAGCTAACTCTGCAGGCGAACAAGTCCACAGAGGCTCTGCTGAAACGTGACCATACCTGTTCCACGATCCGTGGGTTCAGGTTCCATTCCGACGCCAACAGAGGCCCTCTTGAAAGGGCACCCGCTCCATAATTCAGATCACCAGGGACATGAGTTGCCCTAAGTGACAGAACTCTTGGAGCACACCATGTGAGTATCCTCCGTGTTAGATCAAGGAGGGCCCGGGATCTCGTCCCTCCTTCTCTGTTGATGAAGGACACTGTGGTCCTGTTATCTGATTTTATCAGGATATGATGTCCGGCAACCAGACCTTTACTGAAGAAGTATTTTAGTGACAAGAATACGGCCAGTAATTCCAGGAAGTTAATATGTAATTTGGCTTCCTGCTTGTTCCAAAGGCCACGGGCGTTCTGGTTCCTGCAGATCGCTCTCCATTCTGTTTTTGAGGCGTCCATCGTGATGACTACACGGGACGACACCCTTCCTAGTGAGACCCCTTCCGTGAAAACGGACGGATCTCTCCAAGGTCCCAGGGCCTTTAGATACTCTGGGTCTATTTAACCTTTTTTGCTTGTCTGGGCAGAGCGGGTTGTATTTGTTGGTTAAACCATACCTGTATGGCCCGCATTTTCAATAATGCACATGGCACATAAGGAATGGCTGTCGCCAAGAGGTCCAACAGGCGTTGGCAAGTTTTCACAGGGACCCGTTGGTCCAGTTTAAATCTTCCCAGACAATGGCGAATGGAGGAGACTCTCTCCTTCGAGAGCCATGCTCTGTATTGGACAGTGTCAATCTGTACACCCAGAAATACAGTAACCCGTGACGGAGTCAGATCGCTTTTCTGTAGGTTTATGACAAAACCGAGAGACTCCAGGTGAGAGATCACCTCAAGGGAGTGTGACAGCGCCTGCTCTCTGCTTCCAGCCAGAATTAGCAGGTCGTCCAGGTAATTCAAGACCCTGAGTCCTTGATTCCTAAGAGGGGTCAGGGCTGCATCCAGACATTTAGTAAATGTACGCGGAGCAGTCTTTAAACCGAAGGGTAAGGCTTTGAATTCATAAGCGTTACCTTTGAATGCAAAACGGAGGAACTTTCTGTGTCTCCTCCACACGCCTATATGGAAATAGGCATCTTTCAAATCCATTGTACATGCGTAGTCTCCTGGTCTCACAGATTGGAGAACTTGCCGCAGTGTAAGCATCCTGAACTTGAAAGTTTTAATTCTTTTATTGAGAGTCCTGAGATCCAGAATCGGTCTCAAGGAACGGTCCTTTTTGGGCACCAGGAAGTACTTGCAGTAGAGTCCGGAGCGTAGTTTGCGTCCTGAGACCAAACTAATCACTCCCTTTTTCAGCATCGTTGAAACTTCCTCCCTTAGCACGTGCGCGCGTGCAGGGTTGATCTTAGATTGCAACACCCCTGAGAAACGAGGCGGTCTCTTAGAGAACTGCAACTTGAGCCCGTGACGTATTGTTGTCATGACCCAATCATTTGGCAGACACGCCTCCCAGGCCTGTGCATGCGCGCTGAGCCTGGATGGCATGTTGAATTGTAGCTCCTCGTGTTTCAGGTCTGAGGGGTGACCTTTGACCCCTCTCGTACCCTTTCGAGCAGGTTGCTCGGCCCAACAGAAGATATCGCGAGATCAGGCTGTATTCGGCGAATCTCGTGTATCTTGCTGTGGTTCATAGTTCGACCGTGAGGTCTGTGTTTTGTAAAAATGGGACTCGAGTCAAGAACCAGGGCAGTCTGTGCTTTGCAGTGATGGGAATAACTGAGTTACAAATAAACGGCGTTACAAACGGAGTTATTTTTTTCATTAACGGGTAATCTAAGTAGTTACTATGTCTATTGTTACAACGCCGTTACTGTTACAATCACTAAATGGGGGTACGTTATTTTGTCTTCCGCGCTAGCTCTCGTAAACTGTTTGTATACTTTTTTCCCCTTGGTGAGGGAGGGAAGGAGGGGGAGCAGAGGGGAGGAGGGAGCAGAGGGGAGGGAGGGGTGAAACAATAAGGATGATGCTGATTGGCTAAGGTAGAGTGTCAGGTAGAGGTCAGCCAATCAGAGGTTTTGTTGTTCAGTTCACTCGCAAACCACACTCGTGTTTCTGTTGCGAGATCTGGAAACATTGCTTAGCTCCAAATCTAAAAAGTTAGCTGAAGTCCTGCGAGTCTGAAAGGAAAGATGGCGTTTTCAAATTGGAAATACAGGCACTACTTTACTCTCCTTGAGGTAAAAGGCAAGAACGTGCATATGAAGTGTACATTATGTCCCGGAGCAAAGTGTTTATCTACGTCCGTCGTAAGCAACTGTGATCTGATGAATATCTCTCAACTGCTCAGGTAATTCAGATTTTCAGTACTGTTTTAAAAGTACTTCATATTGTTAAAATGGTTCTTTTGTTTTTAAGAAAATACTTGAAGAACCAGTTGTGTGAGGGTTTGATTTTATTTTACACTACAAAGCACTTATTTTAACTGTTTACTTTTATTTCTAAGAAAACACTTGAACAGTACAGTGTGTACATAGAGCTAAAAACACAATTGTTATATTATTTTGTTAAACTGTATTTTGTAATGAAGAAAAAACTTGAAGTATAGTATGTCAACCAGTCATGTTCTGTTGAGGTGCAGTAAGTAGTAAGTCTGATTCCCAACAGAGCACTTCACTCTCAGACTGCAGGTTTACTTGTGGTTCCTAGATTTTCCAAAAGCAGAATGGGAGGAAGATCTTTCAGTTATCTGGCTCCTCTCTTGTGGAACCAACTTCCAGTTTATGTCTGTAAGACTGACACATTGTCCAGTTTTAAGACTAGGATTAAGATTTTCCTTTTTGATGAATCCTATAGTTAGGGTTGAATTATGTTGCTATAGGCTTAGACTAATGGAGGATAAACTGACCTCATTTCCTTAAATGAATTGATACAATTGAATCGTTTTCATTTGATTCTATTTCTATCTTAACATGTGATTCTTCTTAAGTTTTGTGTTAAATACCTGTCTTTGCAATTCTACTTTAAATTCGTAGATATATCTAAACTTAAACCAACCAACCAAACAATAGTTACTTTCCCAGGTAACTAATTACTTTTATAGGGGAGTAATTCAGTTACTAACTCAGTTACTTTTTGGGAGAAGTAACTAGTAACTGTAATTAATTACTTTTTAAAAGTAACGTTCCCAACACTGGTGCTTTGGTACTTTTATTTTTGTACATGTCTGAAAAAGTGTCTGTTTTGTTTACATATGCAGTAGGCGAGTCATGTTTGGTGCGAGCACACATGTCACCAGCTCCTCGTGATTCTCTACAAGCAGAGACTGGGACCAGAGAGTTAGGTTCCCATACCTCGTGGACGGACGAACCTGTAAAATTATCAGTTTGTCCTGGTTCATCAGGTCCGGAACTGGTTTCCGTAGAAGAGGTCGAAGCAGCACTCGGACGGTACTGCGAAGCCTCACAGTCCCCAGCGGGTCTCTTTCGTGAGAGACCACGCGTGTTTTCCGTTGGTGGGGCAAATTTTTTCCTTGGCAAACCCTCGCGGAGGGTATCCGCTTGTTTGCGTCTTTGTTCCAGCCTTGTCTGGACACGTTCCAGAGCTCTTCCGAAGAGTCCCATTGACTCGAGCGGGTGCTGTAACAGCGTTAGCCAAAGATGGCGCTGGGCGACAACTATTTCTGCCATTGCTTTGCCCTGGGAAATAGCTACTGTCCCCATCATGCTGAGCACAAGGTCTAAGGCATGACGGGCCTCCTCTATGGCCTCGGTTGTGGCTTGCTCATCCTTTGTTAGCTGGATATCCTGTAGTTTTTCTGCCAGGTAGGCCTGTACCATGCTCGACGTATTCATTGCGCGAACCGCGAGGCCTTGGGCCTTGTAGCACCCCTCAAGTTGTTTCTCCGAAGTGCGACAGGCTTTGCTAGGCAGCGTTGGTTTCATCCCCGTGGCTGTGGTGGCCAGGTGAGCCGCCAGAGACTCCTCTATCGGTGGTGCGCTGGCAAGGCCCAGAGCTTCCATTCCCGCGACATCCAAGAGTCGGGACAATGGTAGCATGATGGGAGCCCTGGGTTCCGCCCAGGAGCGTTTGAATTCCGTCAGAAAGTCCGGAAAAATTGGCATTTTCTGCGACGTTGTCGGTTGCTTCGCGTAGAAATAGTTTCCCGCCAGCCTCGTAGCCTGTTGGCGAGGCGTGGGGTCCGGCCACGTGACCTGCAGGGCATCAGCGGCCCTATGGCACAGGTCAAACAGGGCAGGCACCAACAAGTCCGGTTCCGGAAGGTTCTGCGCCAGGTTCTGGGAGGAGTGAATAGTCTCTCCCTTGTCACCATAGTCGGCGTCTATGTCGGACACTTCTGGCGTCGAGTCATCGACGGCAAGAGAGGAGTCTGACACGTTGTCCTCTCCGACCCGGCCACTGCACTCCAGGTCCACGCTTTCAGGCTCCGGTTCTGGAGCAGGCAGGTTAGTGCAACCTTCATTGCTGCGGTCCTTGCCATAGATTTGGCCAACGTGTCCGTGTGGCGTTTCCTCACTGTGGCCGTCATTCGACGACAGTGGGGGCAGGAGTCGGGGGATTCCAGCGCTTTCCTCGCGTGCAGGATCCCTAGGCAGACAGGACAGGCCTCGTGGGTGTCCGTTGCCGAAAGGGAGTAGCCGCAGCCACTGGGGCATGGGCGCGAGCGAGGACTCGTCGTCCTGGTTTTCTTCTTCTTTGTCCTCCGTTTTCCTTTCTCGGGAGCCATGTCCGGAGACGAGAAGTTTAGTAGAAGTTTTTCTTTTGTTCGAAGCCGTCTTCTCCGTCGTCTTGCTTTCGCTAGTAGACTGCTAGTTGGATTAGCAGAAGATTGTGACGCAGTTAGCGTCGTCGAGCGAAGCTGCGGGAGAGAAGAAAACTTTGGGTAAGTAGAAAAATGCTGGACTAGCTTTGCCAGCCCAGTAGTATGCAGGAAAATTCTCTCTGTACGCTTAGTGTAGGGAGCTAGCTCACCTCAATCAAGCGACGCGACAACAGAGAGGTCCCGTGATGTTCAGGCGTTTCAGCGAGGTGAAGGGCAAAAAGAGAAAGATGGAGGGGCGTCAGTCGCTTAAGTACCTGAAAGGCGGTACCTCTGACGCGGGGTGACGCCCCCTGCCGTAAAAAGCGTGATTGTATTCCTTCAGGTAATCGCGCGGGGGCACAATTCCCATAGCAAGTATGTTGCACCGAGAGACCGAACTGAAAGGGAACCACACATGCATGGAGGGAACATGCAAACTCCATCCAGAAAGACCCCCAGACCAGGATTTGAACCAGGGACCTGCTCGCTGAGAGGCAGCAGCTCTACCAGTAACACCACCATGCTGCGCAGACAGAAACATTCATATATAAAAATAATAATTTAACAATATTTCTCTGAGGAGCAGACTGCTTTGAATTTAACTCATCGCAGAACTCTTATTAGCACGATTTTGGATTCTGGACACGCCTCCAGAATTGGTTCTAAAGTGCAGTGCAAATCCAGGCTGAGCAGAGTTGGGGCTGATTAAGAGCAGTGCAAATAAGCCACTAATCCCTAATTTCTTCTTTTTTTTTTTTCAATCATTATTTAGGCAGGTTAATCCCATTCAGCCTCGAGGACTAATTTACAAGAGACCTGGTTTCAGCAAAGAGTGATGACAACAGCAACAACAATAGACAATCATAAAAGAGGCATCCATCCATCCATCCATCTTCGTAAAAGAGGCATACAGATTTTATTTTTTAATTTTTTCCCCAATTGCCACGAGGGTGCTTACATAGCTGCCCACTGCTCGTATATCTGGTGTGATGGTTAAATGCAGACAACTACAGTAATTTTGCCATTGTATGGGAACATACAATCTTTTTGCAGCCTCACTCTTTTCAACTCTGTTACATTTGAACTCAAAATCTTCACCACTGTTTTTTTCCAACAGATGTTTTACAATAAACTGAATCAATAACCAATAAAACACCCATTTTAAAGTACACTTGGCTTTTGCTTTAAACACTTAGCAATGTAGTCTGCTTCTGTTTCTTCTGCCAAGGTCGTTTTTCATCGAGCGTGTTAACTCCATGACCCATTGTTTTCTCAGCAGGTGTTAGTACAACTCTAAAATACTAATGTTCATAAAAGCAGTTTTTTTTTTAACCCAGCATTGTATAAAATGTCAAATCACGTCTTTGATGCTTTTTGAATTGGGTAGCTGCAGAGAATCCGTTTTGTTTGGTGTTTCCTCAGACTGATGAAGCTTCATGAAGGAGGGCCAAATATCTCAGCACAAAAAAAGAAACCGCCCAGATGACCTGACTGAATATTGTTGGATTTTATACCTGGATTATTGACCATGGACTTTGGAGCTAGCAGCATAATTTCATCTTTCTTTATTGGTCTGCCGACACCACTGTAGTGGACCTACCCAGGGTCAAATTAAGGTTTTTGAACTGTCCAGTGATGACCTTTACTGACCTCTCAGTAAAGCAAGGCATTTACTACAAAATCATTCATTTAGCTATAATCTGATAACATAGTCACCAATAAGAGACTATTTCTATCTTTGATTTTAAGCTGATGTGATCAAAAGAATAACTTTTGTCATTTTCATGATGTGTGCTTTTAAGCTGTGTTATTCTTTGAGAGTTAAACTGTGTTTCACTGCTGTGTTAAAGGGAAATATCGGGTCACAGAGACCCGACTGTTTTGTTTAGAAATAAGAAGACAGTTTAATCATGAACAAGGCTCCAGCTTTCTCTGTCTGTTCCCTAAACAAAGCTCTCTCTGCTCTGGCTGACCTTGGGCCTGATAAGGCAAGTCCACTCCTCTCTTTGTTCCTGCTTTTTAAGTTCTTACTGTGCGAGAACGCTTGGAGAGTTTGTTGGGAATTTCAAAGAGATGTGAACCTTTCCCAAGAGCTGGGTACGTTTTGGTCAAGAGCTAACGACCTGCGTCTTCAGCTAAGGACTGATAACAGGCTGTTATGAGTCCACCTCGAACGAGCGTTTGTTATTCCTTCCTGGAATAAATTATCTTGAGCCAAGAAACCACGACTGCCACGACTTTTGCCGATGAAAGCGAGTATCACCGACACCGACAAGGTAAACACTCGTGGAGTCCAGCTTGGACTTGCGGGACCGACGACTCGTCAGTCTAAAGTTGACCACAGCTCTTTACCAGAACCAAGGCGGACGTCTTAAGGTAAAGGAGCAGCTGTTTGCTTGCTGGAGGTGTGATGATATCTTAGCTGGACGCGTACTGAAGAGTGTCATCTGGTTTCATAAATGCAAGATAAACTTCCTCTCTTAACCTCCCAATTCTTCTTAAATCTTTCCTCCTATTTCTTTTCCCTCTCAACCTAAGCTGGAAACTATATTTTTAAGCTGAAATGCCCCTCAGACTAAATATGTGTAACATCTAGTATTTATGTCTGTTGTGTTAAATCAAGTGTGCTGACGTTTTAATTTGAAAGAAAGTGAAATCATGTCAATCAAGTGTAATGGTGTTAATTTAGTTGATTTATTTTAAATAAATGATAGTGTCTCTTTGACATATCAAACTAAGTTAACGTCTTTGTCACTTAATGGCTCTGTTTATTTATCCATCATAAAGATCACAGAAATATTGGGTAAACTGAAAAAGAACAGAATCCGTGAATTTACTATTCAATCTGAATAAGTAGATTAATTAAGGATAAAGAGGTCAGTATTAATATTGACCTCCTCATAATTCTTACATCTGGTGGCCTTCGTACGTGGTTCTGAAAGTTTATTGATATCTGTGGTCTCAGTCATGAACTGTAACGTCATGTTTGCATAAAAGGATCCAAGTTTTAAACTCTGAGGATAATAATTTTGGCTGGAAGTGTTCAAAGCAGGCAGATTCTGCATGTTTTTATCATTTGAAGCTGTGAGATTATTATTGTTTCAACTCTGTTAGACGCTGTTGGAAGCATTCAGGTGAAGTTTTGTCAGCCGTGGTCTGTGGTGGTTCTGGTCCTGGTTCGGTCCAGTTCACGCAGACTCCTGTACAAAGCTTTGTTTGACCGCCGAGTCAGAAGCCTGAAAGCTAATTTAACATCTACAAGATTGCTGTTGTGGTATTTTACATTTTAGAGCAGGTCAAAGAAGCATATTACTGTTAGAACGTGTCGGATAGTGGTTCTGTTCAGACCCAAGTTTCTGCTCCACGACGAAGTGGACCGGAACCGACCTTTACGCGCTCCGAGTGAGTCCGTGTTTGTTCAACAGCTGCAGTGCTGTGTTACTGAGCGTAACTAAGTTGGCCTGTCTAGGTGTGTTCGCCGCACGTTTCAGAGTTTTGGGGAGTTAAATTGAAGCGTTTGAGTTGTTTTAAGAGTCTATAAAGTTGTGGTCTGTTGTGCGAGCTAACGTTAGAGCTACGTGTCCGAGTACACGTTTGTTTATGAGCTGTGATTGGATGAAACGAGAGCTGTGAGCTGTCAATCACTCGTAGCGAGCGCTGATTCGCTGTAGTGGGAACGCACGCCGTTGCGACCAACCCACTTTGTCGTCATTTCCGGTACTACATTGGGCGAAGGTAAGAAAACTACATTTACCATGAATGCTTGGAATGAACTACAACCGCTGTGATTGATTGGTTGACGTCACGTATCTGTGTAGCGAGCTCCGCCTCGCTCAGCACAGCAGAGCTGGTGACGCGCTGCGTCGACCCGCCTATTTGTGTCGTCATTTCCTGATGCACTTTGAGTGACAAGCAGACCCAGTTCACACACACACGGTGAAAAGTGGTTTCACTAAAAGTTTAAAAAACTCAATTTAAGCCATCTAAACTGTCTAACAACATAAATTTGTCTCTGACAAGACCGCAGTTCGAGCGTTTATCACTGATACACTAGAAACTACCTCTGAAAAGTTTGTTTTTAGTTTAAATACTGAATAAACAAAATCAGTCTCTTCGTGATAAAATTAAGCCCCTGTTGGTTAGAAGACGTTGACAGATGAGTTTTCTAAGAAATATCATAAAGAAGTCAGCATTTTTATGGTGAATTACCAGCTTTTAAAATTGTTCTGTACACAAACAAAAACTCCTGTTTATTCTAAATACAAATTTTAGTATAACAGAGGTACAGACACACAATTTGTGCTCATTTTAAATACTGAAGATATTTAAAATAACACTCAAAAAGGCATTTTTTATTTGATTTTCAAATTAAATTAAAAAAAAAAATGATGGAGAACAGAGCATTTCCACATTATGCTCTTCACATCTCTGAATTTTAAACAGAATTGGTGTGTACATCTGTACACTTTTAGTTAAAAATGGCATTTTTAACGTTTTTCTGTGTAAAATTAATGACTCCAGTTTATTTTAAATAAAAAGTTTAAAATAACAAACAAAATTACATTTTTCAATCCAGATAACTGCGACAACTCAAAACAGTTTTACTGAATCTGAAATACATTCTCTTGGTGCAAAATAAAACAAAATCTGCTAACATTTTAGTGTTAACATTGCATTTATTTGTAATCTTTAAGAAGGCGTTTGAGTGAAAGACAGAAAACATTAAGCGTGGTTTAATAGTAATTGTTTTAAAAGATAGGTCTATTAAGTTAATACGGCCACAAAGGCTTAACTTACCATATGTTTCATTGCAGGTAAAACCTAAAATAAATAAAAAGGTACTGAATGAATGAAAGACTTGTTTATAGATTACTGGAATAAACCCAGGAAGCTGTTTTAGTTAAATAACTCACCGCTAAGAAAGCATTTATTTGCATACACTATAATAAATACCGTCTTATTGATTCAAACAAAATCAAAACTAAAAGATGGGAGATAACAATTATGATCAAGCTTTACAGCTGCTCACAGCAAAGCTTGAATCGTTAAGGCTTAGTAACATTCGCAGAAGAGAAACTTTTCAACAAGAAAAACTTAAGTTAAAACGTGAGATCAAACAAATTCAAAACAAAAAGATGGGAGATAACGATTGTGATGAAGCTTTACAGCTGCACACAGAAATACTTGAATTGTTCAGGCAAGATAACATTCGCAGAAGAGAAAATTTTCAACAAGAACAACTTGAGTTAAAAAGTGAGATTGAGCAATTAAAAATAAAACGGCGTGCTATAAATGGTTTTGATGTTCGTCAACTCCCTGACCCGATCTGGTTAAAAACAAAACCAGAACGTGAACTACATTACCAAGAAAAGGTCAAATCCCACTCGCTGGAGCTGGAAGGGACAAGTTCATCAACTCCCTCTCCTAAAAAAGGCGAGAAAAAACATGTTTTTCAAACTAACAAACCACAACAGGAACCTGCCCGCTGGAACAATGAGCCGGAGTGGCTCAGACAAGACCCAGAGTACATAAAACGATTTCAAAGGGGCGCACGTCCTAAAGATAAGAAAGATGGTCACAAACCACGTAGTGAAGATGCCCGCTGGAACAATGAGCCAGAGTGGCTCAGACAAGACCCAGAGTACATAAAACGATTTCAAAGGACGAGCACACGTCCTGTCCCTGCACCTCGGACGAAGCTGCCCGAGATAAGCAAAAAACCACAAACGGTGGACGCCCGCTCTTTAAGTGACCCTCCGCGGTCTACACCGAGCAAAGCTCCTGCCCCTGCACTGCGGACTGGACAGTCCGGGAGTAGCAGAAAATCACAGGAGTTCCAGAAAAAAGGCAACATACCTCTATGCTCTGAGGAGATAGTGGACATAAGTTGGTTGTTTGAAAACTTGAATGATACAGAGGATGACCAAACTGGTACATTGAGTGACCTTGTCTTTGATAACTCAGAGCACATGGATAACTCAGAGCACACAGTTAGTGACAACAATAGCAAACGACAAAAAGAAAAACGTCTCAAAAAAGGCCTTGAGCTACAACATCAGTTTAAACAATCAGTGATGAAACAGTGCGCTGTAACTGCTGTTGAGGCTCACATGCAAAACAAAACACCCTCTGAGGTGTGCCCAGGTCAAATGTCGCTAAAAATAGGAGAGGTTCTCTCTCCTATAGAAAGCGAGAACAAACACCGTCGTCTCAAAGGCCCTCTGACCTCGGGAGAGGTAGAGCCCTTACGTCGGTCGTTAAAGGAGTTGGATAATAGCAAGAATGAACAAGATTTTCGAACTGACATACAACGAAATGTTGGTACCAGCTGGAACAGTGACTCAAAATGGTTTAAAGGGAGCCCCGCCCCTGAAGCACCTCAGATTGAAAAATCTGAGACAAGCAACGAACCACAAAAGGTAGGTGTTCACTCTCTAAGAGACCCACAACGGTTCAGATCGAACCAGATGGGTGAAAACCAAGGTCCATCGGTGGGTGGACTTCAAAAGAAATTGAAGGATGAGGACCTATACTCATGTAACTATGCGTCGTCCCAACAGCCACCCCCGAGCCTTGGAACTGCACCTCCCGCGCCTCGAACAGAACAGTTCAAGACAGGCAAAGAGTCACGAATGTCCCGGAATAATGGCCCAACACCTCTATGCTCGGAAGAGACAGAGGAAGTAAGTAGTTTGTCAGTAGATTTGAATGTTACTGTGCTTGACCAACCTGATACAATGAGTGGCGTTATCATTGATAATGACACTATCAACATTGACCAACCTGGAGCGATGTGTAGCACTGTCTTTCACAAAGACTCAGAGCACACAAATAACTCAGCGCACACTACTACCAACATTGCCATGGATGTTGACAGCAAACCAATTGCTGAACACAACAACATCCTGAAGGTCATGATGCTGACAGCCAACAAGATGCTGACAGTAAACAAGATTACACAGACAGAGTCACACGTGAACAGAAACGTGGGACAAGACCTGTGAGGTTTCTGTGTAACTTTATACAAAGGGGGGTGGCTAAGAAAGCTTACCTGCCTATCACACTGGAAGGTGTCCTTGAGCGTGAAGCCCTCCTGGATGGCAGTTCTGATATAACTATTATGTCGGCCAAGCTGTTCGAGGAGCTGAGGACCGCCGCTAACGGTGTTGACAGGCAAATACCCTTTGAGAAATGTGCTATTGAGCTACAGGGTCTCGCAGAGACGAGAACAACCCTAACAGCTATGGCTATGGTTCACATGCAGATTGGCGAAATGACACTACGCCACCCGGTGTACGTGTCTAAACTTGACTCATTCCCATTTTTGGTTGGCCAAGATTTTATAAACCGCTTCAACGCGATTATAGATTATGGTCGACGGAAAATGTGGAGCACAGTGAGAAAACCCCTGCCAATAAAAGTGCTTCCTAGTTGCGATACAGACTGCCTAACCGCAGGTACCGCAGAGGACACAAGGGACTGCTCATCCGAGGACGAGAGCCCGGTAAGTGAACCTTCAACTACAGGTGAGTCAGAAGAGACCCAAAAGTTGGACCAAACTCTGGCCCAACAAGAGAACCTCCTCTGTGAGCTGACACATTCAGCACTCCCTGACCACTGCCTACCACAGGTAGTGAAAGGTGTTGAGATCCAAGGATCCCACACCGAAGACGCTGTACTGTCCTCTGAGACAGGTAATTCGGCAATCAACCAAGCTTTCAATGAAACCTTGGTTCAAGGGCATCTGAGTCCAGAAGATGACAGTCAACCAAACGCTGACAGTCACTTGGACATCATTGTTGCAGACTACGAGGACCCCTCTTCAGACAAGAAGGGGGCAAACTCACATTACCTACCACAGGTAGAGAAGGGTGTGGAGATCCAAGGACCCCACACCGAGGTTGCTGTACTGTCCCCTGGGACAGGTAAATCGGCTATCAGCCAAGCTTTCGATGAAACCTTGGTTCAGGAACATTTGTGTCTAGAACTAGTCAGAAATGACATAGTTTTTACAGACTCAAAGAGCCTCTTCAGTCAAGACGTGGGAAGACACACACAACGACAGTGACCCGTCGCAGTCTGTACAATCAGACACACCTGCGACTGCGCCGACAGTTGTGACACACCTGAATTACACGGAAAGAGGTAAACGTAAGAAGATACGTTGGCCAAAACCTAAACGATTCCTGTGTACCGTCTTCTCTCAGCTGCGCGAACAGCTTAAACTAAACGGTGGCATCCTAACTTGTGCCCATGGACGGACGTCCTCACCTGTGATCGTGGTCCCCCATGACCAAAGGGGGGTGATGTTAGGCCATGCCAAAGACAAAGATTTGAATGTACACCTCAGAAACACTTTTGCTTTCGCCCAGAAAAACCTGGAAAGATCCGCTGAAGGACGTAAGGCGTACTACGACCAGAAGGCCTCTCACAATGAACTCCAAGTGGGAGACAGAGTCTGGTACTATACGTTCGCTCCAGCAACCGGGAAAGGAGGGTCCGAGACCGGAACTCTCGCCCGCAAACTAATGCCCAGGTGGACTGGACCTCATCTGATAACAGACAAAGTGTCCTCAGTCGTCTACGAAATCAAAATCAGCAAAGGCCGCAAAGAGCCAATTGCTAAATGGGTACATCGAAATCAGATCAAACCTTACAAGGCGTTCAATGACTCCACAAAAGACAAAGATCTCACAAACTCACCGACTTCATGGGATAATAAGGTCGTACAAACACAAGTTAGTAAATAAACTAATCAGGTTTAAACTACCGTATTTCCCACCCTATAAGTCGCATTGTCCAATTTGAACTTAGAAACGCTAACCTTAACAACCGTTTAAATCCACGAGATTTAATTTGACCTCAGTCATAAAGTTGAGACCTGTTTTTCTTGTGTGTTGCACTTTGGAATCTGACGACAAGAGTGTGTCGAAGCAGTGAAACGTTGTTTCCTTGTTGTTTAGTCATTATTGTTGTCATTAGTTGAGATATTGTTTGGTTCTGAACACTCCCAGCCAAAAAGGTTTTGTATTAACATTGGTTAATGAATGATATGGATTTAACTATGCCAACATGCAGTTCGTTTTGTTAAATCTCAATCGTCGAAGAGTCAATGTAGTTTAAAGCTACTCAAGGTACCATAAACTACACTGGTCTCACAATTTCTAAATTGAACCGATTCGATCGTTTCTATTCTAGATTATCTATTCATTTTGATGAGTCTCGCCATAGACTTCAAAATTTATTAGGAATACCAAATCCTACGTCGTTCGTCTAAAAGACAACAGACATTTAGATCAAACTATATTTCATTTTTATTTTAGTTTAACCTAAACTAAGTAATGAATGGAGGAATAGTTTGGAATTAGAGGCCTTCGTTACAGAAGCCCTCCAAAATTTTATAGGTACAGATCCCTATATCTAATTTTACAGAATTGATCCACCCCTTAATTGGTAATTGTAGCTGATCTAAACCATGATAGCTTACATACCAGGTGCATATAGGTAGGGCCTAATGTAAAATCCCAATCATAAGCCCACCTAAAAAACCACATAATTGCATGACACATAGAACCAGAGTGGCACTGACTGGAAACCAACCAGCCAACAACCTTCGATGTGGGGACCTGCAGCTCCAACGCTTGGTCTTCAACCTTCGTCCAAGGGCCGCCTCCTCTGCGTCAATCGAGGGATCCCCTCTACATGCTGATTATGAAAACAATTGTTGCTGATCAATCAACAAAACTAATCGTTGGGAATTACTGCTGTGGAATTACCGCTGTGGATTATAAGACTTTGCTTTCCAAGGGATCACAGACTTTGTTTTCCAAGAGTTAACAGACTTTGTTTTCCAAAGGATTAAAAGCTTTTCGCAATGGGATTACCTCCGAACAGTATGGAATTTCCAAAAACTTTATGGGATTATAATTTTTGATTTTTCTTTTCCACTTGCTGGATTACTTCAAGATCAAAGACAGTTCAAGGTTTCCTTTCGTGTTGGACCCCATCCCCAAGGACTGGCGATGGCTTCCAAAAGGGGGGAGATGTAGTGGACCTACCCAGGGTCAAATTAAGGTTTTTGAACTGTCCAGTGATGACCTTTACTGACCTCTCAGTAAAGCAAGACATTTACTACAAAATCATTCATTTAGCTATAATCTGATAACATAGTCACCAATAAGAGACTATTTCTATCTTTGATTTTAAGCTGATGTGATCAAAAGAATAACTTTTGTCATTTTCATGATGTGTGCTTTTAAGCTGTGTTATTCTTTGAGAGTTAAACTGTGTTTCACTGCTGTGTTAAAGGGAAATATCGGGTCACAGAGACCCGACTGTTTTGTTTAGAAATAAGAAGACAGTTTAATCATGAACAAGGCTCCAGCTTTCTCTGTCTGTTCCCTAAACAAAGCTCTCTCTGCTCTGGCTGACCTTGGGCCTGATAAGGCAAGTCCACTCCTCTCTTTGTTCCTGCTTTTTAAGTTCTTACTGTGCGAGAACGCTTGGAGAGTTTGTTGGGAATTTCAAAGAGATGTGAACCTTTCCCAAGAGCTGGGTACGTTTTGGTCAAGAGCTAACGACCTGCGTCTTCAGCTAAGGACTGATAACAGGCTGTTATGAGTCCACCTCGAACGAGCGTTTGTTATTCCTTCCTGGAATAAATTATCTTGAGCCAAGAAACCACGACTGCCACGACTTTTGCCGATGAAAGCGAGTATCACCGACACCGACAAGGTAAACACTCGTGGAGTCCAGCTTGGACTTGCGGGACCGACGACTCGTCAGTCTAAAGTTGACCACAGCTCTTTACCAGAACCAAGGCGGACGTCTTAAGGTAAAGGAGCAGCTGTTTGCTTGCTGGAGGTGTGATGATATCTTAGCTGGACGCGTACTGAAGAGTGTCATCTGGTTTCATAAATGCAAGATAAACTTCCTCTCTTAACCTCCCAATTCTTCTTAAATCTTTCCTCCTATTTCTTTTCCCTCTCAACCTAAGCTGGAAACTATATTTTTAAGCTGAAATGCCCCTCAGACTAAATATGTGTAACATCTAGTATTTATGTCTGTTGTGTTAAATCAAGTGTGCTGACGTTTTAATTTGAAAGAAAGTGAAATCATGTCAATCAAGTGTAATGGTGTTAATTTAGTTGATTTATTTTAAATAAATGATAGTGTCTCTTTGACATATCAAACTAAGTTAACGTCTTTGTCACTTAATGGCTCTGTTTATTTATCCATCATAAAGATCACAGAAATATTGGGTAAACTGAAAAAGAACAGAATCCGTGAATTTACTATTCAATCTGAATAAGTAGATTAATTAAGGATAAAGAGGTCAGTATTAATATTGACCTCCTCATAATCCTTACACCACTGCAGATCAGTCCAGTTAAACAGCTTTGGCAACTCCCAAAGGCAAATTGTAAAAAGCAATAACGCTGACATGAGCAATGGTGGCATAATAACAGGAGTCAACTTATTATTAACTTGACCCTATTATTTGAAAACAATTATTGTATATATTTCAGTGAAGATAATAGATAACTAAGCAATCTCCCCCCACATCCAAAGCAGCAAGCTCCTATTCACTCCCATTACTGAAACATGTGAATAGAGTCTGGTGACTTCATTTGTCTCCGTTGCTCTCTTTTTGCCGTGTCTCCATGTCTCATTATCTGCATGTTCTGGGACCATTGATCTCTATGAGATGGTAATTACGTTATCAGAGCATGAGTTGTATTCTCCAAGATTCTGAACACAGGAAATGAGGATGTGAGGCTGATCATGTTTGCTGCAAAAGCAAGGGACTGTTGGTCCAAGCCTCTAGTTTATTTGCAGAGAAAACAATGATAAATTATTTTATGCCTGAAAATAAAAGCCTTTTATTATCATTCCGTGACCCTTTTCTCAACGAGAACAGCATAACTTTCTATGTTTGTAATATTGTCAATGAAACATCAAGTTCAGTAAATGTTATTGTTAGTATTATCAGGTCCAAAGAAACTAATCTAGATCTAAAATCTTCAATTTCATCAAACACGTTTTTTTTTTTCTGCAACAAAGTGCACATCAAGCAATAAAGTTAGAGAAATGTCCAAACACCTGTGTTAAAGCGCATATCTAAATGAAACAATGATATTTTACATAATTTTACCTGTTCAGGCTTCATATAGAAACTAATTGCCTCAACACGTTCATCCTGTTGAGATAAGAGGGCAGTACCACAGTAGCCCATGTTCATTTCCACTTTCTATATCAGTAAATGTTTGTTTGGAGGTTAACGTGACTCAAACTCATCAGGGATTTTGTAAAACTTAGAAAACAGCAGATATTTCACACCTTTGTTTACAACAAAATTTAGCAATCAGTTGCAATCAGCAACAAAAATTCTGCTGTTAGAGTTCAGAGTATATCAGAGTCAGAGTCAGAGAGTCTTTATTGTCATTTGCACCGCATGTGGTACATGTGATGAAAACGAGATTATGTACACGGGGTCCCAGTTACATCCAACAACAAATGCAAGAGAAAAACAGTAATAACATCTAGAATTAACTAAGAAAAACATCAACTAGTAATACACTAAGCCCTAATGTAGTGGAAAAACATCATTATAAACAGCAGCACGAACATGAGTCTGTATGAGCAGATGGTCACAGATGAACACAGCAACAAGAAAACAGATCAGCATCAGCATGATGTGATATTTTGCAGTGTTTATTTTTATTTTTATTTATTTATTCATGAGTCTAACAGCCTCAGGGTAGAAGCTGTTCCTCAGTCTAGTGGTTCTACATTTGATGCTCCTCAACCTCCGTCCTGAGGGGAGTGGGGCAAAGAGTGAGTGTGCTGGGTGAGTGAGGTCTTTCATGATGCAGGTGGCTCTTTTCCTGCATCTGGAGGTGTAAATGTCTGTGATGGTGGGGAGACTGACTCCAACATCTTCTGTGCAGCCTTCACCACTCTCTGTAGAGCTTTTCTTTCTGCAGCTGTGCAGCCTCCATGCCACACGTTGATGCTGGAGCACAGGATGCTCTCCACTGCACACCTGTAGAAGGAGGTGAGGACTGGGCTGCTCAGACCAGCACGTCTCAGCCGTCTGAGGAAGTAGAGTCTCTGATGACCTTTCTTGATCAGGCTGGTGGTGTTGTTGCTCCAGCTGAGGTTATCATTCAAGTGTACAAGTATATCAAGTATATCAATACAGCTCATTAGCATATGACCTTAGCACCGACGTTCACTTTTACTTTCTCCACTGCTCCATTTTCTCCCCAAAACGACTCTACTTCTGTCGACTCTTGTCCTCACAGCTTTTAGTTACTGTTTATTTTTGAGAAGAAAAGAGAACTGTGGTTTCACTGTATGAGAAAATCTGAATATATGTAAAAGACTTGTGATATATTGTTGGTTTTCGAAGTCTCTTTCTTTATTCTGACCCTTTTCACTCTGTCTGCTTCCTTTAGGGTCTATCCTGAGGAAACATGGTCTTTCTTTTCATTGTTACGGCTTCCCTCCACTGGCTCCATGTCCACTATCTGATTGATTTTAAGATTTTATTCCTTGTTTTTAAAATCTTAAAAGTCTGGCCCCATCATATTTATATAATCTTATTAACATCTACACTCCAGTAAGAGCACTCCGGTCTACCAACCAGTTCCCTTTCAGTGTGGTCTCTCGGTGCAACATAGTTGCGATGGGAATTGCGCCCCCGCGCGATTACCTGAAGGAATATATTCACGCCTTTTACGGCAGGGGGCGTCACCCCGTGCCAGAGGTACAGCCTTTTAGGTACTTAAGCGACTGACGCCCCTCCAACTTTCTCTTTTTTGCCCTTCACCTCGCAAAACCTGAACTACCTCTCTTCGCGGGACTTCTCTGCTGCTCCATTGCTCAACCTGAGGTGAGCTCGCTCCCTGCACAGAGCGCACAGAGAATTTTTCCCTGCGTACACATTTCTATAACCTTGAAGTTATTTCTTCTCCTCTCTCTACAGGTTGCTTCGCTCAACGGCGTTATAACTACGCCACAACCGCTACCCCGGCTAACATCCTAGCGGGCTAGCCAGCGAAAGCGACACGACGGAGGAGACACTTGAACAAAGAAGAAAAAGGATTCTGGAAGGACTTGCTCGCCTTATCTCGGACATGCCTCCGGAGAAAGGAAAGCGAAAGACAAAACTTCAAAGGAAAGCTGGAGGGACGGCGAGCCCAACCTTGCGCGCCTGCCCCAGCGGCTGTGGATTTTCCCTCGCAGTAACGGACACCCATGCGGCTGTCCAGTCTGCCTGGGTATATTTCATGCCAGAAAAGCTCTGGACGCGCCCGATTCTTGCCCACACTGCAGCCAGATGCTGGATGCGGTACTGCGGCATTGGGTGGACCTCACCACGGAGACCCTCACTCTGACCCCGGAGCTCAAAAACATGGCTCTACACGACAGCACGCGCATCGAATGGGGCGACAGCCCTGACCCGCTCGCTCCCATGGTGGACCTAACAGTCAAATTCGACACAAGAGGCATGATGAAAGAAGACGAGATCTCCATCTCAGCCTCGGCCGAATTTTCAGCGGAGGAACCAGAACTTGAAATCGAGGATCCGGGAGAGGACCCCTCCAGGACTCCAGGACCCCGGTACCTGTGCTCCCTGAAACTGACTTCTCCATCCCTGCCCTGTTCGACCTGTGCCACAGAGCAGCGGACGCGCTCAACATTCCCTGGCCGGAGCCTCCGCCTCGCCAACAGGTCACGAGGCTGGCGGGGAACTATTTTTATTCAAAACAGAAGGCAGCAACGAGGCAAAGGATGCCCATGTTCCCGAACTTCCTCGCGGAACTGACCCACACCTGGCCTCAGCCACGAGCGCCCATGCTCCTTCCTCTCTCACAGTTCCTTGATGTGGAAGGCATGGATGAGGCGGGAATAGCCAACGCACCTCAGATTGAGGACACACTGGCGTCCCACCTAGCTCCCAAGTCATCTGGAATGAAACCGACTCTCCCCAGCAAAGCTTGCAGAGCCTCAGCGTCGCTTCTCGAGAAGTGCTACAGAGCCCAAGGACTCGCGGCGCGTGCCATGAATGCGTCCGCGATGATGCAGGCTTACCTTGCGGAAAAACTCCAACAACTGCAGGTAGCCTCGGATAAGCAAGCTGCTGCCAACTTACTGGATGAAGCCCGCAGAGCAACAGACTTTGTATGATGGGGACAGCTGCTGTGGCTCAGGGCAGAGGTATGGCGGAAGTGGTCATTACGATCCTCCACCTGTGGATGACGCTGACGGATTTACCGGAGGGACAAAAGGTGCCTTTTCTCCACCACTCGATAGAGACGAAGGGATTATTTGGTCAGACTTTGGAGCAAATCCAGACCAAACTGGACCAAAGTCAGAGTCAGAGAGTCAGAGTCAGAGAGTCTTTATTGTCATTTGCACCGCATGTGGTACATGAGATGAAAACGAGATTATGTACACGAGGTCCCAGTTACATCCAACAACAATGAAAGAGAAAAACAGTAATAACATCTAGAACTAACTAAGAAAAGCATCAACTAGTAATACACTAAGCCTAATATAGTGGGAATAAACAGCAGCACAGGCAAGCTGAAGCTCTCAGGGTGGGCATTCCCCGTCGGAGAAGCGGCCAGCATACGAGGAAGAACCTTGGCAGAGACCCCCGCTGAGCCAACCTCGCTCCGAGCACGCATGGAGCAAAAACAGGTTTGTCCCACGCCAAGCGAGCAGGCTAGGGCCTCCTCGGCGAACCGGGACACTCGTCAAAAACGTGCCTGATGAACCAGGCCCACGTTTACATTTTATACGACCTCCCGCCCACGCGGTAACGGGAGTGTTCGCACCTTGTTCAGACTTTATTTGTAGCAAAGTACAAATGGCTGATAATTCTGTTGCATGCACAAACCATGTTCTCCCTGCTGTGAGTGACATCAAATCATGCATGTCGTTGCACATAAGTACGAATAAAACTCATAAAACAGCACATCCCTGATTTATTGACGATGAAAAAAAACACACCAACACATATAATGTCAACAGTACGGGCCTCCCTGGCCTGTCAGCCGTCATAAAGGGAGGGGCCACATCCCCCTCCCTCACGGCTCATGGGGTATCAGTCTATTCAATAAGCCCCAACAGGGTGCCTCAGGACCTGTCTCCAAGGGACAGACCCAGAGGTGTCTGCGAACAGACCCTCCACCTTTCGCGAAGACAGGTGGGAGAGAGCACGTGTTCCAGCCCCCGCTCCATTGTGAACAAGGGGCCGGCCAATACACTAACCAGATGAACATGTGACATGTTCGCACCACAGGAGAGCACGTCGGATGCCCCAAGGCGGACTCAAATTTCACACTCTCAAAACAGTGGCTGTAATCACGTTACTGTGTATGTAAACGGATCGGAGTCAAACCAGATTTTTCTTCCTGATTTTGAAAGGAAACTGGGCTCCTTATCAACAAATGATCTTAAGTCTGCCAGTCACAAAGGACCATCTCCACGTTCACACGTTGCAGCTGCCCCTTTATTATTCATGAAGAACATGCAACGCTCGAGCGGTAAAAGAGCAACACGTGACTTTCCTCACAAAGCTACATCAGACTGGCTCCCACACAACAGTATCCCACTGGGTGAGACACCAATTTGAGTTAGGAGATCTGCTCGTTTACAAAAACAGCAGCCTCTCGATCCAATAAATCCTATTTTGGAGGGAAATAATAGCTTTCCTGTTCCGACTCAATCTAATAAAATTAACAGACTTCATCTGTCTTCGAGGAGACTCGATCAGTGCAGTCTGTTAACACATCAACGTGGAGGCCCCCTCCCCAACCTGGTTGACCCTCAAAGGCTCACATAGGAAGTCGCATTCCAGCCGCTTAGGCCAGGAACTTCAATTAATTCCAGCCTGTTAGCTGAAAAGGACAGGCTGATGGCTTCGGGCCTACCAGAGAATGTGGTGAAAACCATACAAAATGCCCGTGCCGGGTCAACATAGTCTCTATACGCACAGAAGTGGCGCATCTTCGAAGCCTGGTGCTCAGAAAGAAATATCATTTCTTATGCTTGCAACTTGGTTCAACTTCTAACTTTCCTTCAGGATTTACTGGAAAAGGGTTGTTCTTATTCAACGATTAAAGTGTTCCTTGCAGCTATCTCTGCTTGTCACGGGGACTAGGGACACAGAACTCCTGGAGTACATCCAATCATAATGAGATATATGAAAGGTGTGCTTCGAACCAAGCCACCCAGCAGGACCTTGACCCCTGGTTGGGATTTGGCTTGGTCTTGGGGGCTCTTTGCGACCCGCCATTCGAGCCTCTGAGTGAGATTAAGATAGATCTTCTATCTTATAAAACTGCTCTTCTCCTGGCTCTTTGCTCGGCGAAACGCGTGGGTGACCTCCACGCTCTATCTGTACATCCGTTATGTACCATATTCGCCCCTGACGGGTCAAAGGTCACCCTGAGGCCTAATCCCGCTTATACTCCCAAGGTCTTGACCTTCAACCATAGGAGTCTAGACTTTGACCTCTCCTCCTTCCCACCTGCCCCTGTCCTTACTCAGGAACAGGAGAGACTAAAGGCTCTCTGCCCTGTGAGAGCTTTACGCACTTACATACAGAGAACAGCCGAATGGAGGGAAACAAACCAACTGTTTGTCTGCTTTGCCGCACCTGCTACAGGAAAGGCCCTATCAAGACAGCGCCTCTCACATTGGGTGACGGAGGCCATTAAAAGGGCGTACGGTAGCAAAGGTCAACAAGTGCCCCCTGGAGTGCATGCTCACTCAACTAGGGGCTTGGCCACTTCCTGGTCATTGTTCAAGGGCGTGCCAGTTGCAGACATTTGTGCTGCTGCGAACTGGAGCTCATTAAACACTTTTGCAAAGTACTACAGTTTGGATGTTACTGCATGTGATGTCACTCAGGCTGTTCTTTCTAATACACAATAGAAAGTAGCTTTGAGATGCCTACTGGTCAAAGGCAGACGGTCACACTAGCAGGCATTTTACTGAGCATTTCAAGGGCGTGAATGAATTACGTTCCCATAGCAAGTATGTTGCACCGAGAGACCACACTGAAAGGGAACTGAAAGTTATGCACCATAACTCATGTTCCCTGAAGGATGGGAACGAGGTGCAACATAGCTGGCCCTTTTCAATGCTGAAAGCTTGGTGAAGTGCAATTTTGGAGAAAGTTGGAGGGGCGTCAGTCGCTTAAGTACCTAAAAGGCGGTACCTCTGGCGCGGGGTGACGCCCCCTGCCGTAAAAGCGTGAATGTATTCCTTCAGGTAATCGCGCGGGGGCGCAATTCCTATAGCAAGTATGTTGCACCTTGTTCCCTTCCTTCAGGGAACATGAGTTATGGTGCATAACTTTCCAGTTTCTCTTAGATGTCCCCAGATCCAGAATGAAATCCAGAGGTGATCGGGCTTTTGCGGTTGCTGCTCCAAAGCTGCGGAACAGTTTACCTGAGAATTTAAAGACCACTCAGACTGTTGAGACTTTTAAATCTTTGCTCAAGACTCATCTGTTTTACTTGGCATTTAATTCTCGCAGAGTCTGAGAACAAATTTTGAGCCGTTTTTATTGTTGTTGTGTTAACTTTATTGTGTTTTAGTGGCACTAGATGCATTTTACTCTTTTATTTTTATTTTATTTTCTGTTTTAACTGCAAAGCACTTTGGTTAGCTTCGGTTGTTTTTATGTGCTATATAAATAAAATTGACATTGACATTGATTGTCAGATTTATATGTCCTTAAAACCAGTTCTTGTTCCACTCACCCTCTGTTAAAATGTCTTGATGACATCCAGGCATGGATGGCTTTTGTTTTTGTTTTTGTTTGTTTGTTTGTTTGTTTCAAAGATCAGAAAACTGAAGTCGTTGTGTTTAGCCCCGCCCCTCTGCTGCCGTCTCTGATTCTGTAATCCTTGATCCATTGAGCTGTATCTAAATCCGCCTACAAATGTCAGGATGGTTTTAGACTCTGACTTTATAAACAGATTAACTCTGTTCTGCAGAAAAGTTTCTTCCAGTTAAGGCAGATAGCTATAGTTTAAGTCCATGTTGACCAGATCAGACCCTGAAAAACTAGTCCATGCCTTTATCACAACACGGCCGGACTACTGTAACACTCTCTATGTTGGGGTCTGTCATGTCACCTTTCACGTCTCCAGCTCATCCAAAATGCTGCAGCTCAGCTCTTAACAGGAATGTTAAGGCTTGATCATATCTCACCAGTTTTGTCCTCCCTGCACTGGCTCCCTGTGTGTATCAGAATTGATTTTAAAATTATCCTGCTAATCTTTAAGTGCATAAACGGCCTTGCGGCCTCATACCTCTCTGAATTCAACTTTATGTTCCTTCTCGGGCTCTGAGATCATCTGATCAGCTGCTTCTGGTTGTACCACAAACCAGGCTGAAGCTCAGAGATCGGGTTTTTTCAGTCATGGGCCCTAAACTTTGGAACAATCTGCCCCCCAATGTCAGACAGACAACTTGACTTCCTGTTTTTAAATTTCTGTTAAAAACTCATCTGTTTTCTCTGAATTTAACACTGTGTGGTTTGATTTAGTATTTCATTGTTCTGTGTTTTTATGTTTTTCTTTTTATGTTTTTAATTAATTTTCTATACTGTCATTACTTTTTTTTTTTTCCATTAAATTACTCCCACTGATTTTTATTGTTAAGCACTTTGGTAACAACAGCTGCTGATTTAAACGTGCTTTACAAATAAAGTTGACTTGATTTGTTCAGTTCTGCTTGTTTCGTCTTCTCTGGGAGCCCCGTTGTCTGAAGTTACACTACAGACATGAAATGTCAGAATGTTTTGTAGCTGCTCGTGACAAACTTTTATTTTCACTGTGTGTTTTCATGACTCCAACACGTTTAATCCTGAAAATAACTCAAAACATCCCTTTGAGCACTGATGCTTGGCAGAAGCGCCTGCGTCCCTATACCTCACAGAGCTGTGTTTGACTCCTCTCTGATTTGTGTCCATTCAGCTCTTCTGTTGTTCAGCTGTCGGAGCAAAGAGCTCATTCTATCAGAAGGAGTAAATTCAGACCACTTCTCCCTTGCCTGAAAGCTGCGAGCCAATATAATGGAATGATTTTCTCCCATTTCACCGCGTTCACACGCCAACCAATTAGAGGAGAGAGGTGGACATTATAAAGGACAAAATAATAATGGCAGTGTGTCAATTTGTAGCACAGAGAGAAGGATGGAAATTATAATTGCAGCAGAGTAAGATGCATATGAAGAGCATTCTGTATGCTTGCATGAAATTGTTACAGCTTTTGAATTAGAACTTTTAATCGGCAATCTTTTTATTTTCTAGTGATGTAAACTTCTTTTTCAGTTCTGCATGAGAACGAATATGAGATCTCAACTGCTATAATTCAGTGAAATGCCAACATTAGCGTATTGCAGGTATTATCTGTGTGTAATGATTAATAAAGTTAATTAGGGACAAGCTCTTTGAGTTATACAAGTAATGATTCTTCTACATATTTTATATTTTTGTAAGCATTTGCAAGTTTCTATATACAAAAAGAGCTTGTTTTTAAGTTAGAAAAAAGTATGAATTTAAGTTCTGTTAGTGTAAGAAAGATTCCAGCTGTTTTGTAATAACAAAGTGTTTATTTTGGTTAGTTTCTCCACGTAGCTTCAGCATCTTCGCTGTGACCAGCACCTTGCCACCAGGCAGATGTCAATCAACATCCTGTCACAATACTTTCCTGAAGGAAACCATAGGTTATTTTTTCATAATAAATGATTTTCTATTTAATGTTACAGTAAAATAAATAATTACAAGGATATTGTTCTATGCAGTCATTTATGTTATTGAGCATTAGAAAGTGGCACCAGGATCATGTTACTGGCTGATCTAATCGGAGGAACTAAAGCAGCAGGTAGTTTTAGGGTTAAATGCTGAGCCATCCATCATTTTTTCCACCGACGTTGTCATAAATGTCCTCACTGAGCAGCAGGGCTTTAGATGAGGCTATAACAGAAGCATCAATTTTCATTTTCTGTCCCTCATACCTCTGTGGAGATTTAAATGGAAAATCAAAATCACTTCCACATCAGTTATAAGAGTTGTTGACAGTAAAAATCACAAATGTAGTTTTTGTTTTTCTAATCTCATTCTGTAAAATACAATTTCCGGGAGGAATATTAAATTCTTGAACTTTATCTGTTCTCCAGCTCTTTGAGTATTGATGTGACA
>JBBPBX010000242.1:113923-129187 GCA_038048925.1 Garcialebias charrua
ACACACACACACACACACGCGTATCTTCTGTGGAGGCTTCATCAGAACTGTGCCGGCTGACCATCATCTTATCAGGACAATGGACTATCTGTTAGTGCTTCATGGACCACCTCATCGTAAATGCATATGTAACGTGTTCTGTGCTGCTGGCAGAGTTTATTGATGTCTTAAATTGTGTGGTGTGAAGAAATCTTTTTTTTTTTTGTAATACCACTAACTTCTTCTCATGGCTTTGTCCCTTATTTCTACCCAAAAAAAGTATTCTGAAAAGGATAAGTAGGCCGCGCTGTATAACAGCAGCTTCATCACTCCGTCCATCTTCTGGACGACTGTACGGACATATTCTCGTTGTATCTCGGTGCAATGGTAATAAAACATTCTGATTCTGAGAGGCATCGGCTCTACCAACTGATCCACCGTGTCACCTGGAACATACAGTATATGTCGCATCAAATTTTTTTTGAGAAACCCCGTCAGTCCTTCCTTTGTTTCGTACATTTATTTACTTTCACCTCTGACAACAAAATGGTTCATCAGAAATCTTTAGCTCTGATGACTGAAAAGATATCTTCGTCACATGCACTCTCATTCCTGCCAGTTTTGTTTTCTGAAAGGTCTGTATATAGCAGTGTAATTTAAGACATGTGACAAATGGGCAGAGTGCTTCTGAAGTGATTTATTTAGCTCTTACTTTTAAATGGAGACAGGAGCTTTGTTTGTGCTTTGACAGATGACAGCCACTTATAGAAACCATGTAGAAAACCACAGGGACATGTGTTCGTACCAAACTGGTTTTCAGACATTTACTTCCAGACAACAACACTGTGATCCTGCAAAGACACAGAGTCCCTGCTATCTCTCCATGATTTCCTAATTGTCTCTAATGAGACCGTCTTGATTAAGGTGCAGCTTCTGATTTGTGTGGAAGCCAACAGCGATGACTGCCATTCATAGGGTTTGTTTTAGTATTCATGTCTTCTTCACGCATGCTGTCACAGGATATCATTTTGTTTGTTCACATGAGGAATTATTGTGTGGATTTGTTTGCTGCTAGGTGACCTCACATTATTTGCTTTTTTGCACTGATTTAATGTTTAACTTTAATTCTGTCTGAATTATAGCAGTGGATGTGGGAAATGGGATTTTACACTTTTGAATTTTCTGTTAAATTTGTTGTTCCCAAGCCTTTAAGTTCCAACCCATAAAATTTCAGTTTCATGTATATGCTGTGCTATGCTGTGCACTATGCAATTTTTAGTAGCACTTTGGGAGACTTTACAATTTCTTTGTAAACGTGAGAAGGAAATGAAGCTTCATTCATTTGAAAGCAGCCACGGAGACTTTGAGGCCCCACCTGTTACTGATTAAAAGGTCCAAACGTTGCTGATTAAATGCCACACATTCCTCGAAGGATTGTGTGTATGATGCTCAGCTACTACCACATCTAATTTTATTTTAATATCTGTAAAAGTGGCTGAGTTCGTTCATTCATTCATTCAATCTTTATGTATCCAGGTTAAGCCCATTGAGCCACGGGGACTCATTTACAAGAGATACCTGATTTTAACAAAGAGTGATGACAACAGTGGACACCAATGACAATAGACAATCATAAAGGATACGTACAAGTTGAGAATAACATGTGAAAATAAAGTGGTATTAAAAAAATTAACAAAACACAGCTGGGTTGTAAGGCGGTGTAGGAAACTAAAAACAGGAACACATCTTCATTGGTTTTCCCATGAACTTAGATGTTTAAAGCCACTTAGAGAGGTCAAGATCGAAAGTTTCAGATCTGTTTTGCAAGATATTCTGGGAAACAGGAGCGGAGTAGGAGAAGGTCCTTTTACCTAGTTCAGTCTGTATTGAGGGAACACTGCGGGTAATAATGTCCTGAGAGTGCACACTGTAGCTGCACTCATCCAGTGAGATGTATGAAGGCAACAGACGTGAATTAAAGATGAAAATGTACCAGTGGGAGAGTCAGCGTGAAGTTAATGATGTCAACCAGTGAATACAGAGTGCAGTGGTGGGTATGATAATCACAGCCAGTTATGAATCTTAGAGCAACATGATAGACAGCATCCAACATCCGCAGGGTGCTTGTAGGAGCGTTCATGTAGATAATGTCACCGTAATCAATGGAGGGAAGGAAAGTCACAGATTCAAGGTGTTTCCTAACATTCAGTGTTAGACATGATCTGTTTCTGAAAAAGAAACTCAATTTAACTTTCAGTTGCTTTACTGGGTTTTCCATGTGAAGCTTAAAAGAGAGATGCAAATTGATCAAGATACCCAAATATCTGTAGGAATTGACTAATTCAATAGGAACACCATTCAAGGATAAAATCAAAGGAAGAACTGCTGGGACCGACTTCCTGTTTGAAAACAGCATCCCTTTGGTTATAGTTTGGTTACAGTTCTAAAGCCAGTTTAGAAGTTTCCAAGGTTTATTACTTGTGGCCAACTTGAATTGGTGTGACTCTAAAAAAATGATTGGATGGACACTAGCTCAACAGATATTTTGCTAAGGCAAACAAGACATGAGCAAGACATGATCACCGGGTGTTTAACAAGCCAAAACCAAATTCTCAGGAAAAACAACTCAACTAGGAAACTTTTTTTTATACAGTTGGAGTATTTTGATTTTTTTTAAACATTCAAGACGTAAAAATGTTACCCCCCAAAAAAAACACTGATTCTTGGAAATCATCATGACCCCTCATTTGTTTCCTAGCTCCATCTTGGAACTACTAGAGAAAACTCAGAGGCTTCTTCAGTCCACAGAGAAACGTTCATCCACAAGACAGCTGTTAGCGGTTTGTGTCGCTCATGACACATTGTTTTAATTCACTAAATCGTGACACGATTTGAAAAATGCTTTTAATTTTCAGCCGCTGTTATTGTGTACTCGTCTTCTTTTTAAACTGCTGTTCAGCACTGATGCACGAGAGAGATGCAGTTTCTCGTCTCCATCAGCAGTGAAAACTTCTGGTCTTCAGGAGCAGCTTGTTGTGGAAATGCAGAGGTTTGATTCCTGCACTGGAAAATATTTCAGGGGTTTTGATGTTTTGTGAGGTGTTAGGCTGTGATTTATCGCCTGTTCCTACATGTCACATCCCATTTACACATGAACTTTACTCTTAGGAGCTGCATAACAATTTTCTCTGTCCATAAATCATCTGAGGAATGTTTTGTTTTGAAGTGAATGCCCAACATGTTTTCTAAAGAAACAAGAATCCACTGTATTACAGGTTTAAAGTCATCATCTCTTACAGCAGGATAACCGAGTCAGGACAAATTGAAGCCAATTGAAAGAAAATGAGACAACAGCGCCCTCTGGTGTAAACAATTTGCATTATCGCTGAAATATTGTTTACTTCATCAATTTGTTCCCTTTAGTGGTTTAGCTGTGAAGGAAACAGCAATAATTTTATTTTGTAGATTTAGTACAGCTACACAAACTACATCAAGGAATACAAGTTTGCCTTGGAAACATCTCTGGAAACATTTATTCACATTTGAGATTTTTCTTTTTAGGTTTCATCAAGTTTAAAATTCAATAAGAACCTACGATGTATTCTTCATTCATCTCAGAGGCAACATATGTGGTGCTGCAAACGAGCAGAGAAACGAGGACATAAAAAAAACCATTGTTTGTGAAAATCAGAGGATAACAACAACTTGAGTTGGGTGGGGGGGAGTTATTGAAGTTATTGTTATTGAAAGAGCAAGTTGAGTGAAAAGGACAGTTTCCCAAATCCAATAACAGCAAAAGCAAAAACGTGTCAAATCCAAGAACCGTTATATTTACAGCTGGAACAAAACAACAATACACATGAGTGAGAAGTTTACAAAATTATTTATAATATAATACAAGGATATTTTGTGCAAGATGTTGGTGTGTTGAAACCTGTACATTATGAACAAAGTAGCTAAAACTCAAAAGCAACCTGAAAGCAGAGCATGCCTGATGGGCCATGATTGTGTAAAATGGTCACTACGAAAACACTAGATGCAACATACAAACTGTTTACCAGAATACAATGGCTGTATAGGACCAGATAACATTATTTATATAAAGTGCAGACAAAATAACCACTTACAGTACAGGCATGACGAGCTTGTGGCTGACCACCACATGCACACATGGTGGTTGGATGGGATCGCTCATCAACTCTGAGCCGTAATTCAGTGGTAAGATACAAACTGTATGGATTACCAATCTGTGCAATATACTAAATCTTACAAATATCAATATGAAGAATAGTACAAAAGTTGTTTAAAATTGACCATTTATAATTACAAATAGATGCTTGCTCATCTCTGTCCTGAAGCGTAGCACCTCTTTGTTTTCCACCACTGAATTTTAAAAAATGACCTGAAATAAGAGACATTCTCCCACTTTTCTCTCTGGAGGGAATAAGACATAGTTGACATTGAAGATATAAGAAAATATATGCACTGTTAGTGACTAGATTACATGTTTGTATATGCTTTTATAATGCAGTTTCGTCACTATATTGTGTAAAAAGCGAGTGAGTTCAGCATCACAGTTGATCTCAAGATTACAGGAGAGCGAAGAGGCATCAAGCGGTTCACCACCACCACACCAGCTGCTGGGGGCGTTCTGGTGGAGGTTTTAGGTCTGCTGGGGACCCTATGAACAGAAAACAGCAGATGTGTGTTGAACAGAGTCCGTAAGTACCGGTAGATGTTATGTAAAAGTTACTACCGTATTTTTCACCGTATAAGTCAATGTTTTTTTTGCATAATTTGCATGCCCTGCGACTTACACGCCGAAGCGTCGCATTTATGGATTTTTGCCCATATTTATAAATCAAATTTTGGCTCTGAGATATGACTGTTTTCATTCATTCTGACTGAAAATATTGAACACTACAATTTTCAGCCATTAGATGGCAGTTGAACAGTATGGCATGCCGTTGTGTCATGTAATAGGTAAAAGTAGTTATTAATAACACAATCAGCTTGCCATAAACTGCCGCCATCGTCTGCCTAGAGCAACCATCAAATCAGCTTCATTTCACTGCACCGCCCCAGAGAAATGCAACCGATTTGACCATTAAAGAGCTTTTATTAAGTACAAGTTCAACTGAGACACACATTTACTATACCCACATTTTTACCCACCCAATTTTTAAGTTGAGCTAACAAATAATAGTTTTAGATGCTCATCTTGTTAAATTTCGAAGAAATGCACAGTCGAGTCGAACACGAGTCGCCCTCTGCGCGTTCCTGTTTAAACGTACCAGCTTTTGAAATGCAGCTGATTTGACCTTCAAAGTGCATTTATTAAGCAAAAGTTCAACTGAGACACACCTTTACCAAAATTCTGAGCAAAAAAAAATTGTTTTTAAGTGTTAATTTTGTTAAATTCTTGTTAAAGTCCTCCCGTGCACACCCCGTGGCCACTATTTGACAGGCAATCGATCTTTGGCACAACACCGGCCTACATTTCCAAGTTGTCAGTGGTGACGCATAATAGATGCGACTTGTACGGTGAAGCGAAGCATTTATGGATTTTTCCACTTTAATAGATATATTTGGACTGATGTGACTTCTAGGGCGGTGTGACATGTACAGTGGAAAATACAGTAGTTTGAAATGTGGATTAACTGTGGTGCTTACTGAGTTGGTTCGTTTACGTTTCCAGCAGTCAGGATTGAGTCTTTTCTGCTCCTCAGCCAAAGCCTTGGCCTCCATGGTGTATATCCTCCTCTCTTCATTCTTCATCTTCTTCCACTTGTCACCCAGGATGACACTTATGGCTCTGGAGTGAATGGATGGAAACACAAAAAGGCCTTTGGGTTTAAAACTTTCTGTACAGTTTCTTTGTTCCAGGAAACATGAAAACAGCTTTTATACATTTTACACCATCTTTAAACAAAACTGAAACATCCAAAAGTACCGTATTTTCTGGCCTAGAAGTCGCAACTTTTTGCCTAATTTGCATGCCCTGCGACTTATAGGGCGAAGCTACATATTTATGGATTTTCCCCCCATATTTTTAGACCAATTTTTGGCTGAGATATGACAGTTTCCTTGCATTTTGGCGGGGAAAAAATGGTGCTGTACCACTTTCGGCCGCTAGGGGTGCAGGCAGTACCGCTTTCGACCGCTAGGGTCCACAGACCGTTCCCAGCTCATGTGTCCGACGGCAGCCTCCTCTGGTCGGACTCACTCTGTCGCAGCACGGCTCCTGCTCTCTGGAGGCCTGAACTACTGTTAGCTCAGTGTTTTTCTGTTAGCAATGCAAAATAGCTCAAGAACCACCGAACAGATTTTGATGAAACTTACAGAAGGTAATCACTGGATGGAAATTTACAACTGATTAGCTGTAGGAGATGTTTGAGCTAAAATTCGATTTATTTATAATTTATTTTCTCAGCGCGCACGGACTTTTGGAAGACAAGTCAAAGCAAAACAATTTAAATCCAGCTGATTTGAACATTATGTTAATTTTTAAAGGAAAAGTTCAGCTCAGAAACACTTTTGCTATAATGTCAGCAAACATATATATATATTTACAAGGTGTATATCTTGTTAAATTTTAAAGAAATGAGGCGTTCCCACCCGTGCGGGTGCACGTAGCGAAACAAATTTTTAAATCCACCTGATCGTGCATTTATTAAGGAAAAGTGAAGCTCAGAAACACTTTTGCTATAATGTCAGCAAACATAGTTTTTAAGGTGCATATCTTGTTAAATTTGAAAGAAATGAAGCGTATCCGCTCGCTGCACGTGCACGCTTCGCAGCACCGACGTAGCAAAACTATTTTTTTAAATTCAGCTGATTTACAACAACAACAACAACAACAACAACAACAACAACAACAACAACAACAACAACAACAACAACAACAACAACAACAACAACAACAACAACAACAACAATAATAATAATAATGAATTTAATTTGTAACACACTTTTCATTAACAAAAATCTCAAAGTGCTACAAAGTGCAACTAAAATCAACGATCAAATAAAAACAAGTGATAAAATCAAGTAAAATCAATGATGAAACCACAAAAATCAATAATAAAATCAATTAAAAACAATGATAATATCAACTAAGATCAAAGATAAAATCATGTGGAGGCAGAGTAGGCTTGCTTTAAAGAAAGGTATTTAAGCCTTTTTTGAAGTCAACCAGTGACTGTGAAGCTCTCAGGCAGTCAGGGAGGGAGTTCCAGAGGTGGAGGGCAGCCACACAGAATGCGCAGTCTCCCATGGTCCTTAATTTGGTTTGTGGAATGTGAAGTAGATTACTGTTCTGTGATCGTAGAGACCGGGTGGATGAATATGGTGCAAGAATGTCCTTTAGATAGTCAGGTGAAGTTCCGTGTAAGCATTGGTGTGTAATGAGAGCAGTTTTGTACTGAATTCTGTAGGTGACAGGAAGCCAATGAGGTGGCATCTGGTTAGGATGCCTCCTGGACGCCTCCCTGGTGAGGTGTTCCGGGCATGTCCCACCGGGAGGAGACCCAGAGGAAGACCCAGGACACGCTGGAGGGACTATGTTTCTCGGCTGGCCTGGGAACGCCTTGGGATTCCCCCAGAGGAGCTGCTCCATGTGGCTGGGGAGAGGGAAGTCTGGGCCTCCCTACTTAGGCTGCTACCCCCGCGACCCGACCCCGGATAAGCGGAAGAAAATGGATGGATGGATGGATGGAGGAAGCTAGTGGAGGTTATGGAGAATGGGTGTAATATGTTCAAATTTACGAGCTCTCAATAAAATCCTTGCTGCACTGTTTTGAATATATTGAAGCTTCTGAAGATTTTTGCCAGGGATTCCAATAAACAGGGAGTTGCAGTAGTCGAGCCTGGAGGAGACAAAGGCATGGACGAGTTTCTCAGCATCAGAAAAAGTTAGAGATGGGCGAAGTCTGGAGATGTTTCGAAGATGGAAGAAGCAGGTTTTAAACAGATGCTTAATGTGATTTTCAAATGTAAGATGAGAGTCCATTTTTATTCCAAGATTTGTAACAGAGGTGGAGAGGGGGATGTCTTGACCAGAGAAGGAGATTGTTGTTAAAGTTGATGTTTGTACCTGGTGAGGGGTGCCAATCAGTATGGCCTCAGTCTTGGAGCAGTTTAATTGAAGAAAGTTCTGATTCATCCATGCCCTTATTTCCTCCAGGCAGGCAGAGAGGGCAGTGAGTGAAGATGGAGATGACAATGGGGAAGATGAGGATGCTCCAGTCCTGATGTAAAGCTGTGTATCGTCGGCATAACAGTGAAAAGAAATGTTGAACTGATTAATAATTTGACCTAAAGGCAGCATGTAAAGGGAAAACAGCAGGGGCCCCAGAACTGACCCTTGAGGGACACCACAGGAGACACAGACTGTCTGGGAAGTGGCATTGCCAAGACTAACACATTCCAGCCTATTGGAGAGGAAAGATTTGAACCAGTCCAGGACAGTGTCACAGAGACCGACCTCCACATGAAGACGGTGGAGGAGGATACTATGGTCCACAGTGTCGAAGGCTGCAGTGAGGTCAAGGAGGACAAGGATGGAGGGAGAACCAGTGTCAGCAGCCATGAGGACATCATTTGTTACTCTCAGCAGTGCAGTCTCAGTACTGTGAGCTGCTCTGAATCCAGACTGGAATTTCTCATACAGGGAGTGTTGTTGTAGGTGGTCCTGCAGCTGAGCAGCAACTGCTTTCTCCAGCACTTTGGACAGAAATGGGAGGTGGGAAATTGGGCGGTAATTAGAAAAAATGTCGGGATCCAAATTAGATTTTTTCAGAAGAGGCCTAATGATGGCAGTTTTTAGAGGCAATGGAACATGACCAGATTGTAGAGACTGATTTATTATTTGTGTGATTAATGGGCTTATTGCAGAGTGATTGGATTTGACCGGTAAGTGCATTTATTAAGGAAAAGTTCAGCTCAGACACATCTTTGCTATAATTTTCAGCAAACAAATAATTGTTTTTAAGTGTTAATCTTGTGAAAGTCCTACCGTGCACGCTCCTGTGGCCATTTCCGGGTTGTCACCGCTGACGCGTAACATACGCGACGCGTCAACGGTGACGCATAATAGATGCCACTTATAGGGTGAAGCAACATATTTATGGATTTTTCCACTTTATTGGACATAATTAGACAATGCAACTTATAGGGCGGTGCGACTTATCGGACGAAAAATATGGTAAACCTAAAAATACACGTTTAGTGAAGGCATATCGGGCATGCCAGTGTAGAAACTATTTTAATAACTGCACTAATGAGAATCATCAACACTCATTTTGTTTAATGTTACTATCTGCTGTTTACTTCCTCAGGGGTGGCACAGTGGCTCAGTTGGTAGAACGGTTGCCTCGCAGCGAGAAAGTCGCCAGATCAAATCCCAATTGGGACTTTCTGGGTGGAGTTTGCATGTTCTCTCCGTGTTGCATGACGTTTTCTCCAGGTACAGGTAATCCCCGACTTACGTGGGGCCAACCTACGAGGTCCCGGATTTACGAGGTTATCATATTTAATAAAAATATGAAATTAAAAAAAGAAAATTCTTTTTTTGTGAGTTAAAATGTTCTTAATTTCATGTGTACAGCACTTTTTTGCAGCTTTGGTTGTTTTAAATGGCTTTATAAATAAAGTATAATTATAATTTTTATGTTTTACATAATTTTAAGCGTATTTGCGCAACTTCCGCCTCCGTGTCAGCCATTTTACGGCGGTCAAGTATCGGCAGCTGCCAGCTGGCTTTGGAGGACGTGTGTCCGATCAGGGGTTGCCTCATACGGATAAATTAGCTGGAAACACTTGGTGAACTCTGTGGACGTCTCAGGCCTGGAGCAGCAGCCGCGATCGCTCCGCCGATCGCTCCCCAGCGCCGCGCGAGACCAGCAGCTCATGGTATGAGCTAAGGCTAACATGCTAAAGCGGACCCCCACCGGAGCTGCAGCCGACAGCCGGCTTTGTGCGATCAGAGGTTTCTGGAGCTCGGCTCGGTCTGCCTCGCAGCCTAAGATATCGGTGGACACCGAGCTAACTTGGAGAAGCAAAGCCGACAGCCTTTTTGGAGGTGCAGCTAAACCGGACTGCCCATAGCTGCGGACTACAGCAGCTGCGGATTCGGCTGGGCTAATGCTAACAGGTGCAGCTAAAGGCGGCGTGCGCAGACGGCTTTCGGTAAGTTATTAAAATCTTTCTGTCTCCAAATGTATGAAGTTAACAAACTAACAGTTCTTCCTGTAAACAGTTTAAACTGTGGTGTTAAAGCAAGCTGGGGAGCTCGGACGTAACTCACGGAGCCAACAGCGGAGCTAACAGGCAAACAGACGACAGAACCAGCTCAAAGTAAGAAATTAATGTTTTATGTAATAATAATAATAATAATAATAATAATAATAATAATGTGTTTGTCTGTCATCTGCGTATGTACTGTATGTTATTTTAAAATGTTTTAAAGTGTTAGGATAGGCATTACCGCACATGTACCGGTAAGTGTATCAGTGGTGGCTCGTGCGGTATATATACATATATACAGGTAGTCCCCGATTTACGAGATTTTCGTCTTACGAGATAGTCGGAGGAACGGAACTTGCTCGTAAGTCGGGGAATACCTGTACTCCAGTTTCCTCCCACAGACCAAAAACATGCATGTTAGACTGATTGGTAACTCTAAATTGTCTCTAGGTGTGAGAGAGTGAATGGTTGTTTGTCTTGTTTGTCTCTATGTGCCCCTGTGATGGACTAGAGACCTGTCCAGGGTGTCCTCCGCCTCTCACACAGAGACTGCTGGATATGGGCACCAGTGACCCCTGTGACCTGAAAAGGAAGAAGCGGGTAAAAGATGATGTATGGATGAATACTTGCTTTCCCTTCTTGGAGGAAACTGGAGTACCGTACCTGGAGAAAACCCACTAATGCACGGAGAGAACATGCAAACTCCACCCAGAAAGACCCCCAGATGGGATTCGATCTAACAACCTTCTTACAGTGAGACAACAATCAACTGGTCCACCGTGCTGCCTGTATATTTATATGAATGGATAAAACTATGCAAGAACTGCAAAAGTATTTTGATTCAAGAATTTGTTCAAAATGCTGACTCTGCATTCACACAGTAAGATCTAATAATTACCGGTACTGCTCTGTTCAAATCTGAAGCCAAAGTAAAAGCCAGTTCTTAGGCATTGATAGAAAAGTCTCTATAGTCTGGGTTGTGCGTATATATTTAAAAAAAAGGTAAATCAGTTTGGAACAGCCACTACAAAATCCCAATCACCTTATTTTAATCTGCATATGGAACATCTAGGAGAAACTGACTGGTTGACAGGAGTCATCTTCCAGGTGTGTAAGTATGATGAGGTGAGAACATTTAAACGTTAAATGTAATACAAACCGGATTCCAAAAAAGTTGAGACACTAAACAAATTGTGAATAAAAACTGAATACAATGATGTGGAGGTGCCAACATCTAATATTTTATTCAGAATACTGTAGAACACATCACAGATCAAAAGTTTAAACTGAGAGAATGTATCATTTTAAGGGAAAAATATGTTGTTTCAAAATTTCATGGCATCAACAAATCCCAAAAAAGTTGGGACAAGTCCATTTCCACCACTGTGTGGCATCCCCCCTTCTTCTTACAACACTCAACAGACGTCTGGGGACAGAGGAGACCAGTTTCCAAAGTTTAGAAATAGGAATGTTCTCCCATTCATGTCTAATACAGGCCTCTAAAGACTCCAGTATAGCTCTGCGTTCGTTCTCACGTTAATGCTCGCATTTACGCTCCAAATACTTGACGTCATTTGAGAAGATGCAGGGCAGAGCGTTTACCTACAGGACAAATCGAGGTCGCCGATTGGTCATTTGCTGACACGCCTACTGAATTGATTGACAGGTCGGGTGGGGGGAAAAAAGGCACAAGCCGGCAGCTGGCTCAGGCTGCAGCCGCTGCGGTGTTCTGTGTTTATATGTTAATAAAAAGTTCTAAAAAATAAAATAAAAACATGGAGCGCTGGTCCAGCACACCAGAACACCAGGAAATCTGCAGAACCTCGCGCAGCCATGTTGGACCCGAGTTTAATTCGCTCGTGACAAATTCATTCATTTCCTCATCATTTCAGTCATGGAGTCAGCGGAGGAGGAAGCGATCACTTGACTTTTGGCAAAAAAACAAAAGAAAAGTGCAGATCAGGGATGAAGAAGGGGAATTTAATACATTTGTGTCACATACAAAACAGTCCGGCGCCGGGCAGTTTATTGTGAGACAACGCGCTTGCGTACGCGGTCGTAAAATTTGAGCTTGGCGCTGTCGCGCCCGCGTTCAAAGGCTTGTGCCTCTGCGTTCGAACGGAGTCGAGCGGCGTTTGGCCGAACGCAGAGCTATACAGTACTGGGACCTTAACTGTTCTATCGTCTTGGGCCTTCATTGTTGCACCTTCCTCTTTATGATGTGCCAAATGTTCTCTATAGGTGAAAGATCTGGACTGCAGGCTGGACATTTCAGTACCGGATCCTTCTCCTACGTAGCCATGATGTTGTGATTGCTGCAGAATGTGGTCTGGCATTATCTTGTTGAAAAATGCAGGGTCTTCCCTGAAAGAGATGACGTCTAGATGGAGCATATGTTGTTCTAGAACCTGAACATAGTTCTCTGCATTAATGGTGCCTTTCCAGACATGCAAGCTGCCCATGCCACAAGCGCTCATGCAACCCCATACCATCAGTGATGCAGGCTTCTGAACGGAGCGTTGATAACAACTTGGGCTATCCTTGTCCTCTCTGGTCCGGATGACATGGCGTCCCAGTGTTCCATAAAGAACTTCAAATCGTGACTCATCTGACCACAGAACAGTCTTCCATTTTGCCACACTCCATTTTAAATGACCCCTGGCCCAGTGCAAACGTCTGAGCTTGTGGAGCTTGCTTAGAAATGGCTTCCTCTTTGCACTGTAGAGTTTCAGCTGCAACGGCAGATGGCACGGTGGATTGTGTTCACTGACAATGCTTTCTGGAAGTATTCCTGAGCCCATTCTGTTATTTCCTTGACAGTGGCATTCCTGTTTGAGGTGCAGTGACGTTTAAGGGCCCGGAGATCACGAGCATCCAGTAGAGTTTTACGACCTTGACCTTTACGCACAGCGATTGTTCCAGATTCTCTGAATCTTTTGATGATGTAATGCACGGTTGATGATAACTTAAAAATCTTTGCTATTTTACGCTGGGTAACACCATTCTGGTATTCTGCACAACAATGGTGGAATCGGTGATCCTCTTACCATCTTGGGCTTCTGAGAGACACTAGCTACGTTCACACTGCAGGCAAATCCGACCCAAATCTGATTTTTTTGCCCCATCTGACCCATATCCGATTTTTTTATGAGTCTGAACGCAACAAATCCAATGTTTTCAAATCCGACCCAGGCCGTTTCAGTATGTGGTTTTAAATCAGATATATATCTGATGTTTTCAAAGCGACTGCAGTCTGAACGCTCATGTGATTTACATCTGACTTTTTCAGAACACGTGCGGCTCATTTAATTGAGCCCGCGCGTTTGTACAGACACAAAGGGGACACGCAGCTCAGAGCGGGGTGGGGGCTCGCGGGGGGGCTTTCTGTACTTGCAGCGACGCACACACCACTCGCTTTCTTCTCAGTTTTTGCCTTTCATCTTTGGATGTTTAGCTCTCCCCGATTGGAGAACAACTTCAAAATTACGAACACACACTGAAAACTGTTGCGCGGGTCCATGTTTACTTCCTCAAACACAGGGTGCTGCGTCAGCGTCAGGACAAAAACAAGCGACCAGCCCCATGAAAACAAGCCCAAATAAGCAACTAGCAGCCTGCGTGTCACGTCACGCAGGCTGAGACATGAGCCGCAGCGCAGATCCAAAAGAAATAGAGCAGAACACAGCTGAAGCTCAATTTTTAATATTTCATCACATCTACAGCTGCACTGCACTGATCAGCGCGCTATGTTTTCTTCTGCGCATGCGGGTCACTTCTGCAACGTAGAGCGTTCACACTGGAGTCATGCCAGGTCTGATGCTGGTCGCATTTAAAAATGTAGTGTGAACGTTCACACCAAAAGATCTGATTTTTTTTTTTTTTTATCGGAATTGAACATTAAGACCTGCAGTGTGAACGTAGCCAAAGACACTCTGAGAAGCTCTTTTTATACCCAATAATGTTGTCAATTGACCTAATTAGTGTTAATTGGTCTTCCAGCTGTGCTCAATTTCTTTTTTCCAGCCACTTATTGCTACTTGTCCCAACTTTTTTGGGACTTGTTGACACTGTGAAATTTTGAATCAACATATTTTCCCTTTAAAATGTTACATTTACTCAGATTAAACTTTTGATCTGTCATCCATGTTCTATTACAAATAAAATATTGACATTTGCCATCTCCACATCATTGCATTCATTTATTATTCACAATTTGTTCTGTGTCCCAACTTTTTTGGAATCTGTTTTGTATTTTAATATCAATTTGAAAATGGACAAAAAGCTAACAAATAGAAGCTAAGATGGCGTTCTGTGTTCTAGCTTCTTTGTACCAGTGAGAAGCCAAGCTGCTGCTCTGGTCTGTTTGTAGACGATGCAGACACGACTTATCTAAACCAACAAACAGAAAATAACAGCTGTCCAGTAGTTAAGTGACAAAAGCATGACTAATTTATTAAAAATAATTGTCATAGAAGAATGTCAATACAAAACCAAACAACACTCCTGTGATCACACTTTAGCTTTAAGAGAAGAGCCTGAAAACTTCAGTTGTTGTAATATACTGTAAACTGAATAAAAATAGACAAACTTACATTAAAAAGCACTCCTAGATTCTTTTGTCACTGCTCACCTGTTGTCTTTTCCTGGATACATCTGAGTGTACTCCACTCTGTACTTCTTGGCAAAAAGCATGAAGGCATTCATTGGCCGCTTGCATTTTGTAGGCGTGGCTCCGCTGGCTGTCCCTGAATTGTGGCTCCGGTTTGATCTGATACTGGAGGATTGAGGGGAGCTGTAGTGCTCCAGTTTATCACAGTCTGGACTGACAGCCCCTCCGCCAGACAGGGAGGCCCTGCGCTGACGAGCCATGCTGCTGAGAACATACACAGCTGAGGAATCGAGCGGGGTAAAGTCGTAGCTGCAGAGAAAATGGCAAGAATTAAAAACACATGCTACTGTTCTATGCATTTATCAAAACCCCTATGATTTATATGCAGTGTAAATACATCTGCTGCTTGTTATTATAGAAAATACTGTTCC